>JAPQVY010000111.1:8957500-9209458 GCA_028535165.1 Quercus tomentella | reverse complement strand
GGCCACCATCTTCACTCTCCTTGGGTTAGCCATGCACCTTATGGTTGAGCCAATTCTGGGTTGCAAAGAGAGTAGGCCCATGGGCCTTGCTGAGTGAATCCAGGCCGTTGGATTCTGGGTTCTGATGAATGGGGGGTGGGGATGGGATAAGAGTGGTGGTGGTGGGATTGGTGGGTGGTGGTGGTGGTAGGAGTGAAAGACTAGGTGTGGCATTGCTGTACTCAATCCTACCTTCTCTTCCTTCTATTTGTTGCTGCTATTTTTGTTGGGCTTCTTTTTTTTTTTTCTTAAATAAAATTTAATTTTTTTTCAAATGGGTTTCGGCCCTTTGGGATTTTGAGTTTGGAGTTGGACTTTCTTTCTGACTGAGGGGGGGGGGGGGGGGGGTTTGGAGAGACCATGACAAAGGAGGAATATGGATTGTCATTTGTATTGTATCAATGGGCCTATTCAATTCTTAAAAATCTTGTACATTATCATTATTATTATTTTTTTTTTTTTGGACTACATATGTATACTAGTTTTTCAAACATGATTTGTTACTTAATTTTAAAACCTAAACAAAATTTATGTTTAAAATTATATAAACATATCTAAAAATAAATATTAACTAATTAAATAATTGTCGTACTTGACATATTGTATCTTAGGTTTTTTTTTTAATAATGTATCCTCGAACCTATACTCGTATCATACCAATACCCGTATCTGTACCATGCATCATAGTTCAACAACAGTGACAGCGGCAACGGAAAACTGGACTTGAAGCTTGTCGATCTAGAGATGGAGGTCAGCGTTGCCATCGTGATCTCTCAGTTGCAGTTGTTGGTTGCCTTCACCAATGGTATCTGCTGCCCTCTGGTTCTCTTATGGATTTTAGATTTTTTCGGGCATAGAAATTAGTGACGCTCATTTGGTACGTATGTTTAAACAATAGTTTTCAGTTTTTTTAGAAATACGTGTAGATAAAAAAATGTGTAAAAATACATGTAATATTGTTTAAAAATTAAAAATATGTGTTTGAACTTGCAAACTAAACGGAGCCTAAATAAGGGTATGAAAAGTGAAGAGTGGTGGCTGTTGTTTTGTTGTTCATTTTAATACTCCCTCCGTCCCACTTTTTTTGTCCTCTATTCCATTTTGAAATGTCCCAAAATATTGTCCTGTTTCTAAAAATAAAAGTCATTAATTTACTAATATTTCTATTATACCCCTATTAATTTACTAATTCAATTTTTTAATAAATTTTTTTAAGGGTAGTTTTGGAAACTTATACATTTTTAAAAAGTAGACAAGACAATAAATGATATTCCCTTAAAAAGTTTAACTTTTCAAACAGGACAAAAAAAAGTGGGACGAAGGGAGTATGTTTTATTTTGATTTGTTGTCCCTTCGCTAGCAAGCATTAAAGAGAGTATTGTGTGCGACACTTTGGTTTTAGCGCTTTTTTTTATAATAAATAAAAAAAAAAATTTGACCATTGTGTTTGTAACTTTGTATGATACTATGATGTTAACTAAAAAAATACATTCAATTATATTAAATATTTTTTCTCAAAAATAAATATATTAAATATTCATTTGCTCTAAAGATTGAATAATTTATATTTAAACATTAAAATAGTTTGATTTTTTTATTAAAAATTATAGCTTCAATTTAATTTTGGAGTCCAATTAACTCCTTCTGATTCTCAATTACTCCCTCAGTTCCAGTTTGTTTATCCTTATTGATGATCATTTTTAGAAGCCCAATAGAAAGAAGAAGCCCAGCAACATGGGCAGAAAAGAGTTAGTAAGTGGATAGAAAAACCATTAAGCCCAAATGGCAAGAATAATGGATTGCAGGCCCATAAAACAAGCAAATGGGCCTTGAGGAAGTAGACGGGCCTAAAGGAGCCCAAAAAGAGAGAAGAAGCAAACTCAAGGGTAGTATGTGATGTAAAAAGTAAGAATGGGCCACAGCAGGCCTGAAGTAATGAAAGTAAGGAAAGTAAGTGGTTGATGGAAAGTCCAAGAACCCCAAAGATGAAGGATAAGTTAATTGGGTCAGGGAAGCCCAAAGGAGTTAGTAAAAGCCCATGAGAATGCAGAGCTAGGAAAAGGGCCAAAATGGCCCAAGGAAAGTAAATGGGCCAAGGATGCCCAACGTAATCAAAAAAGCTCAAATAACTATACTGAGTCATTGAGGGAAGAATAAGCAACAAGCCCAAAGAGGTCCAGCAAGCTTGGGTTAAATAACACCACGGTAGGAATGACAGAACAATACGACAAGACACACAAAGATTGCAAAAAAGAACAAGAGAGTGGGCCGAAGGAGGAAAAGCCCATGGCCAAGCAAAAGCCCAACCCCGAAAGGAGCAGGCTTTAACTAATGAAAAGCCGAAAAAAGGTTCATGCCATAAGAAGCCAAGGAAGGGCGGCAGGATGTGCAGACAAGTCTCCAGACCACAAAGAACGCGTGAGCAGCAAGCAGATTTCGGATATACATAGAAGTGAAGCACGCGCAAGGCTCTGATCTCGCCAGCCTGTACCCAACCAATACAGAAGGTGGTGAGGTCATGGGTTAGAGGTAAGAAGACATGGTCTAGCGGTGGGGAGAGGGGAAAACCTATTCCGGGGTTCCTGCTCGGGCTCTTTTGGGGGATACGTCCTGCTGGGATGACATACCACCCAAAGAAAGCAAGGATAAAAGGATGAGCTGGGACCACTAGGTGCATGCCATGAGGGATAGGGAGAGAGAGAGCACTCACTATAGCACGGCAAGTAAACAAACAAAATATCCTTCTTTGTCTGGTGTCACAACCAGCGCAGGTAAGTGGTGGTGGCTGGCAAGCCAGTAAGTGGTCGGCAAGGACACCCAGACCAGACAAAGGTTGTTAAAGGCTAAAATAGTAAAATTCGGTCACAACAGGCACTATAAAAAAGGGCTTTGCCGTGCACAGGGGAGGGGGATCACGATCACGATCACAAACACTGTAATAGCAACCTCTAAGAGAGAATCGTAACAAAAGTGAGTAAATACTGAGAAAGAAAAGGAAGAAAAAAAAGAAAGAAAATAAAAACTAGGAAGGATAGAGAATAGAGAGTATAAAATGGCAGGCATGCACCAACAAGTTGATCTCCTCTCTCCCTCTAAGGCCCTGCTCTCTATCAAAAAAACAGAGGATCACTCATTAAACATAAACCATTCAAGCCCATTCCCTCAAAACAATTAATTTCTTTTCTCTGAGAGATTAGTCGCATTGAGCAAGTGGTTTACCTTCTTGGTTTCAACTTCGTGGCATTACTTAGCATGGCAGACTGATTTTCCCTTCTTTAAATCAATAACCCCATTATTACTATTATTCATTTATTTCTCTACTTTCAACCTACAGGGTCTCCCTTGTCGCTCGCTTTTATTCATTTTGTCCACTATTTCTTGTATTGTCTTTATTATATTTGCCTGCCATAACTTACCCGCAGCAGCTCCACCTGCCATAGGCTTGTTATCAAAGCCTGGCAAACGGGGCATAGTTTGTGCACAAGCCGGACCAAAGTGAGTTGCAGTTGGACCGATCTTGACTCCCTTACTCAGAACATTTGGGCCTAATACTGCAAGAGGCAGCCCAGCCCAATATTGTAAAAAAGGCCCACTACAATCCTTTATTTCATTTTTAGATGTTCCAAAATATTGTCTTATTTCTAAAAATAAAATTCATTAATTTACTGATGTTCCTATTATACCCCTACTTTTTTTTTTTCAAAAATATTTGAAAAGAAAACTAACAAATATTTTTAAAAAATCAATATAATTGGGGCACCTTTTTAGTTGCTTCATTAAGAATAATTCTTAAAAAAAAAAAAAAATTGATAAATTTATTTAGGGTAGTTTTGTAAACTTATACATTTTTGGCGAAAAACACCTTTTAGTCCCTACATTTTCAGGCGATTCCCATTTTAGTCCCTACATTTTATTTTTACCGCTTTTAGTCCCTATCCTGAAAAACGCTTCCCGTTTTGGTCCCTGCCGTTACATCAGAAATGGAAAAAGATGACGTGGCAAACGGCAAAAATAAAAAATACTAAATTAATGTCCACGTGGCTTAAATTAATAATAAAAAATATTTTTAGTCGTTTTTTTTTTTTTTTTTTAATTTCTGGGTTTGTGTTCTTGGATCTAATTTGTGTTCTTGTTGTTCTTGTTCAAGATGCATTTAGATCCAATTCATATGATTTTTAGTTTTTAATTCTGTTTTTAATTTTTTTTTATTTAGTTAAAATTAATAAAATAATTTTTTTTAATTTAAATGCTGACGTGGCATTTTTTAATGCCAAAAAATATTTTTTATTATTAATTTAAGCCACGTGGACATTAATTTAGTATTTTTTATTCTTGCCGTTTGCCACGTCATCTTTTTTCGTTTCTGATGTAACGGCAGGGACCAAAACGGGAAGCGTTTTTCAGGATAGGGACTAAAAGCGGTAAAAATAAAATGTAGGGACTAAAATGGGAATCGCCTGAAAATGTAGGGATTAAAGGGTGCTTTTCGCCTACATTTTTATAAGGCAGACAAGATAATAAATGATGTTTCCTTAAAAAGTTTGACTTTTCAAACAGGACAAACAAATTGGGACGGAGAGAGTATATTTTAAAATATATAAAGAAAAAAGTTGTTATAAAAATAATATTTTTTTCGCAATGTTAATATAATTAGCTATAATCTTACTAGTATTATAAGTGCGAAAACTCACTTAAAATTATTTATGTCTTGAATAAATTTTTAATAAATATAATGAGTTAATTTATTTTTGTTTTATTTTTTAATTATATAATTATTAGTTAAATAATTTATGACATCACCGATTAAACCATCAGTTCAACTCCAGTTGAACCAGAAAACTGGTAACCACTCTATTTCCTAATTCTTTGATCGTTCTAGTTTTTAAAACTATGGTATTTATCTCTAGTGAGTCAAAGTCAAATCATAAATGAAGCAGATTATTGTCCCCAAGACAAGTCTAGAAGGTTATTAGGTAACCTCTCTTATGTTCTCAATTCTAGACAACATCAGCCAAGATAAGGTGAATAAGGCCATAGGAGCAGTTGGTACTTGGTTTGGGTTCAATGCACTAGAGTAGACCCAGGATTTGCTCAAGTTGTTGTATCCAAAAGCACATGATCATATATATGTTCGAAAAGTGATGATAGTTACATATTGTATATATGAGACACACAATTGAAATCGTGTTTTACAATTATAACTAAAAGCTGAAGTTTGTACAACACTGTATAACATAGCGTATACAACAATAATAATTAGTGACGTACAGTTTGCATCGTTGAATCAGATGTACCCAGAATTTGTCTTTAGAAAGATCAAACTATATGTAGCCTTATTTTCAATCCAAAAAAAATAAAATAAAATAAAAAATTGTAGCTTTATTCTGGTCCAGGTTTTCATTATGATTAGAACCAAGCATCCTCACTTCAGTCACTTGGCCCATCATATGGAGGGTGTTGTACTTGTGCATACCAAGTACCAACAAGTCAGAAGGCCCTTGGTCCAATTGAATGGGCTTGTTACAAACAAAACCAAACCCATCATAGCTTTATTTTATTCCTTAACCTCTTGGAAGATGTTGAATGCCGCAATTAGTGGAAGGCATTGAATTAGGTAGGCCATTCTGAATACCTTTTTTCTTGCCTAGGTTTAATATTAAATGTATCATAGTGGCTACCAGCAAGATCAGTTAGAAAATTTCAGCCAATCCCAAACAATATCTTTGTATGATACCATGATGTAATCTAAAAAGGTACACTCAATTATATTAAATATTTATTTTCTCTAAAGATTGAATATTTATATTTACAATTGTTGGGAAATTTAGACTTCGGTTGATAGAATTAACAAATTTTAAACCCAAGTTGTTAATTAAATATATTATGAATAAACCTTGTTCAAATAAACAAACATCAATATCAAGTCAAAATTATGCACAACAAAATAGTAAATAAGACAAGATATGATGACCTAAGAAAATCAATGAAATAAACTAGTTTCACAATAAAAAACTTGAGGAGAAACTTTCCCAAAAAGCAATCCACTATAATAAAGAGAAGTTTGAGATCTAGTACAAAACATTTATCTCTAGACTCTACAATTCCAGTAGATGAACTTACAACAGAAACCTTCTACCACTTCAGAACCTCTGAACTCTTCAATATATGAACACTCCACCCACAATCACAATTGGAACCTCCAACTAACTTCAAGAACCTCTTGAAGGTTTTCTTTATAGTAGCAAGTCTGTGATGGTTGATATGACTTCAGCTTCTTCACCAATGGAATCTTTAAATCTACTTTGAAACTCTTTGGTTTGGTAAAATAGAGAAAACTTGGTTACAAAATCCTAGCTACATAAACGGAGTGTTTCTCTCTCTAAAAAGCCTTCTAATAGATGGCTTATGATGTCCTTTAAATACTGGTTAAATACTTGTTCAAACGGATCTCAATTCGAGTTTCAAACGAATAAGTTATGAGATTTTTCGTGTTGCTAACTTTTGCTAATCCGCGAAACTCGATAGATCAAGCTACTATCAAGCTTCTATCAAGAACAAAATCTCGATAGATCAAGATTCTATCAAGATAGTAAGTTTCTAGCTTCTATCGAGGTACATGCAGAAAATATATTTTTCTTGAGCAAACTTTGTGTCTTCAACTTGGTCTTCAATTACAACTTTAAGACACATCAAAACTCAATAAAAGACACATAATTTGGCATGGTTGACAATACCAAAACACATGACCCTAACAATCTCCCCCTCTGTCAATTCATGACAAAACCTCAAGTACAAAAGTAAGCCCAATACAATAATAACTCAAATACAATGAATGAACTCATATTCAAATAGACTAACCTATCTAAAAACAACCAATCCTGAGAAACCATAGCATGAACTCGAATTGACTGTTTTGATTGGCTTCATACATGTCTTTCCTGAAAGCACTTAACAAACATGCTATGCACACCATGTGAAAAACAATGACAGATAATAAAAAAGTAAATTGAGTTTTGTCGTAGGATATGTCAATTACATAAAAATAAGAACCTAACAAAACATTAAAGTAGCTTTATTTTTTTATCAAAAAAAATAGCTTCAATTTAATTTTGGAGTCCAATTAATTCATTTTGATTCTCAATTACATTGTAAAACATATAATGACAAAAGTTGTTATTAAAATAATATTTTTTCGCATCATTAATATAATTATTTATAATATTATTAGTATTATAAGGTGTGAAAACTCACTTAAAATTATTTATATGCCTTGGATAAATTTTTAATAAATATTATGAGTTAATTTATTTTTGTTTTATTTTTTTAATTATATAATTATTAATTAAATTATTTATGACATCACCGGTGGAACTATCAGTTCGACTCTGGTTGAACCAGAAAACCAGTAATCACTTTATTTTCTGGTTCTTTGATCATTCCAGTTTTTAAAATCGTGGCATTTATCTCTAGTGAATCAAAGTCAAACCATAAATGAAGCTGATTATTGTCCCCAAGACAAGTCTAGAAGGTCATGAGGTAACCTCTCTTATGTTCTCAATTCTAGACAACATCAGCCAAGATAAGGTGAATAAGGCCATAGGAACAGATGGTATTTGGCTTGGGTCCAGTGCACTGGAGTGGACCCAAGATTTGCTCAAGCAATTGTATTTAGAAACACATAATTATATATATGTTTGAAAAGTAATGACAGTTATATATGGTGTGTATGAGACACATAGCTGAAATCATGTTTCACAATTATAACTAAAAGTTGGAATTTACACGACATAGTATAACATGGCATGTACAAAAATAATTAGTGATGTACAGTTTGCATCATCGAATCAGATGTATCCAGATTTTGTCCTTAGAGAGAACAAACTATATGTAGCTTTATTTTCAATCAAAAAAAAAAAATGTAGCTTTTTTTTGGTCCAGGTTTTCATTATGATTAGAACCAAGCCTCCTCACTTTAGTCACTTGGCCCATCATGTGGAGGGTGTTGTACTCGTACATACCAAGTACCAACAAGTCAGAAGGCCCTTGGTCCAATTGAATGGGCTTATTCCTTAACCTATTGGAAGCTGTTGAGTGCCGCAATTAGTGGAAGGCATTGAATTAGGTAGGCCATTCTGATTACCTTTTTTCTTGCCTAGGTTAAATATTAAATGTATCATAGTGGCTACCAGCAAGATCACTTTTAACCTTCGAGGACTTCAAAAAATTTTGATCCCAAAAATTATTATTAGATCTATTATCTATATTAGCCAATCTAATCAACCCATGAGCATCAGGTCCCAGCAAATATTCCTTAAATCTTACAATATTTTGTACTTTAATCAGGCTTACTGTGCTAATAAGATACTGAGGAGACATGAAATCCAGTAATTAGAAAGTAACTGCAATTTAATTATTATTTTTTTTGGATCTGTCCCTTTCATCTTTAATTTTGTTGCCTCGTTGAACATTGATGGAAACAACAAATTGAAAATAACTGTTGTTGTTACTTGCTGTTAGAGCATAGTACTGCAAAATCCATGCCCTTAATTGAGATCAAGTTGCTGTCCAGTCATTGCTGTCATTCACCTGCATTGATAGTCAAAGGTAATTACAGATCCCCATTTTTATGTTTGAGAAATATATAGATTCCCTCTTAAGTTAGTTCAAACATAAAATTTCTTACCTTTGACTCAAAGGAATGTAAATTTGAAATTTTGTTTATATAAAAAAAATAAAATTAATTGATGTTTTGATTTGATATATAATAATAAAAGAGTAATGCTAAAGATACAATTTTTAAATTTTTTTTTTTTTACAAACTGATGATATGGTGAGTTGTTATTAGCAAATGAAAAAATGATGTTAATGGTTATCCTAAATGAAGAAGTTAACTACACTAACAGTTTGTAAAAATATTGTAAAATAATTTGTAACTGAATCATTACTCATAATAAAAATCATTATGAGTAAAATTCATACTTATTGAATGATCATGACATCAAAGATGCATGGTGCTTAATAAAACGTTATTAAATTGTGTAATATTAATTAAGAATTACACCAAGTGTAGTGTGAGAAATAAAGATGGAGAAGATTTCACTCAAAAAAAAAAAAAAACTAATGCACGCTTTAGAAGTCTAGCTCTTCTTATAATTAAAGATCTCTATACTGTAATCAACTTTAAACGGCTAATAATAATGTGTTGTGTTGTACATGTCATCCACCAAGTTGCTAGGTGGGATTTATATACTTATAGGTAGTGCATCATAGTCATTTTCTGTATCTAATTAAATGCTTAATTATTTAAATGGAAATGATTAGCAGGAACTTCTTTCTTTTGCCTTGATTGGCATCTGAAATGAATTAAGTCTCTCTGAAAATTGTTTATCATTAAATTATTTTTTGATTTTATTTTTATTTTTTAGAAACTTACACATGAAATTAAGGTGGGCCGATTCAAGTTAGATTTAGAGTTTGAATAGCATGTGGGTTTTGCATTGCAAATACAGACAGAATCTAATCAAATCATATCAAAGTACTTGAAAATTGAAAATAAAATTGTATTGTTCTTCTAGTATCACACATACTGCACTAAACCTTTTGGGATATATGGCATTAAGAATTTAAGATCTCAACGACATGGTCATATGGTAATACAACAAGGATGATTGCATATTACAAAAGATGATTTTAAAAGATTATCATGTTGGGATCAAACTCATTCATCCAACCAAAAACTAGAAAAATGGTAAAAATGAGAAAGATTTTGAGAGATTGAGAGTGAAACCCATCATTAATTAGCACCTAACTTGAGGGTGGATATGTATAATGTTCAAAGTGTTATAAATTTGCTCCGAAAGTTTAAAGATTATAAGCTAACTCAAAATTAAAATGACTTTAGTATCGCATAAAAATTGCTTGACGATATTTTAAAAATAAAATTACTGGAAGATTTTCTTACTTCGTCCCCATCACCAAATGTTTGTTTTTTGTTAGAAAAATTGCCAAAAATTTAATAAAATATATTTCCAAAAACAACTTATTTTAGAGAAAATTATTGAAACTAGTGTGCATGTGGTAACCAAAGTCTAAAGGCCATTGTCATGCTCATAAGTCTCACATAATCATACAAACAAATTAATTAATTGGTATCTAATCATTTTTTAATATCATTTCCTAATACCTATCACATACACATTGATCTTACAACAAAAATTATAGGAGCAATAATAATAATATTTTAATTATATTATATAAATCTGAGTTTTAGTTAATTCAGCTAATAAAGTCTCTCTTGTTGTCAAATAAGAGATTTAGATCTGAATTTGACCTAATACCAAAAAAATAAAAAGTTTTTAATTTAATGGTAAAAGACAATTATCATGAAGTAAATATGTACGATAAATTTAAATCTTATAGTATTTATTATATAAACAAGACATGTCTCATATAATGGATATATATATATATATATATATATATATATATATATATATATATATATATATATATATATATATATATATATGTGTGTGTGTGTGTGTTTGTGTATGTGTGTGTGTGTCTTTTTTACATGTACCTAAACTCTATACATATATATATTTCAAGCTTATAAGGCATGGGTGGGACACTTTTCTTGTCGATGTGGGACTGCCTCAAAGTCTTCCCATGTCACTTGAGAACAAAACCGTGTGGGCTTGTCCCAAAGCGGACAAACTGCTTGTGCGGGTTGGGAACAAAAATCCTCCCCACAAAAAGGCGCTTTTGAGGGCAGTGCCCATCAAGAGTATTGTCCTCTTTGGGGTGGGGTGGGGTGGGATTGGCTTGGCCATGTCCCGAACCCGACACCCGCACGGTTTTGTTACCCCTGTGCAGGGCACGCCTCTACCACTACTACACATGTGTAGTAGTGGTACACTCATGCCTTGAGCTCAAGCTTATAAGGAATGGGTGGGGCGCTTCTCTTGTCGATGTGGGACTGCACTCAAAGTCTTCCCATGTCACTTGAGAACAAAACCATGCGGGCTTATCCCAAAGCGGACAAACTGCTTGTGCGGGCCGGGAACAAAAATCCTCCTCACAATTATATATACAAACTTGAACTTTTAATACTCGACCCGGCTCGTTTATAGCCCTATGTGTAATCATTGACTTGGTAGGCTATTTGAATTTGTTTTAATCTTCGTGCGGTTAAAGGATTAACTTGATAGTTTTCATTTTGAAAAACTAAATTTAGTACCAAACGGTTGGCAGTTTTCTTTTTATCTATTTAATCTTGTTAGTTAAAAACTTGTAAATGAGTCGAATGTTGATATTTTCTGCATCCAAAAGTAGGAGTCCAAATAGGGAAAAATTCTTAAACAGTAGTATAGATTAAACATATTTATAAACTATTTTACAATAATTTGTAAAATAAGTTGTCCAAGAGTTTTATAATTTAGTGTCATTAATTGATTGATATTTTTTACAAGAAGAAGTTGAGCTCAATCCTTCTTCTCACTTGTAATAATTATATACATAAGTTTGAACTTTTAATACTTGACTCGGCTTGACTCTTTTTAGCCTTATATATAATACGATAATCTCTAATTTAGTGGGGTATTTGAATTTGCACGTTTCTATGTGGTTAAGGGATGAACTTGGTAGTTTTCTGTTTAAAAAACTAAAATTTAGGACCGAATCGTTAGTAGTTTTCTGTTTATGATTTAGTAGAATAACTATATTTTAGACGTCCAAAATTAGGAATTCATATAAAAGAGACCCCTAAAATAGTAGCACGAATAAAAACAAAAAACTAAAAATCAGTTATGTGGTAAAAGGAAAAAGTAGTTTCGTGCATGCAATATCACACACACATATAATATGTGATTGTTGTGATTGTGAGTTAGATTCCCTTAGGTAAAGAATTTGTCGTGTTCACGAAGAAGAAGAAAGAAGCATCATAATCTTGTAATTTTGTCCAACTCTAGGAGCACTCTTTCCTCCATAGACCATATGTGTATATATATATATATATTGAACAAAGTTGTCAAAACCACCTAGTACTCGTTAACACTCTCCACCCTTTTTCTTCTTATTTTCTAAAACAAGCAAACAAACGTTGCCTATTTCTTTGGCTCCTCCACACTCACTTTCTCACTCTTTCTTTTCCTTCACTTTCTCTCTCTCTCTCTCTCTCTCTCCCAAGAAACAAAAAAAAAAAAAAATGTTACCAGAGATAGGAAAAAGCAACAAGATCCGACACATTGTTCGGATCCGACAGATGGTCCAACGTTGGAGGAAGAAGGCGCGCATCGCGGCGGCGCGTGCGCTGGCACCTCCTTCGCCGACCGACGTTCCCGCCGGACACGTGGCGGTCTGCGTGGGGACCAGCTGCAAGAGGTTCATCGTGCGCGCGACGCACCTGAACCACCCCATCTTCAAGCGCCTCCTCGTACAAGCCGAAGAAGAGTACGGGTTTTCCAACCAGGGTCCCCTGACGATTCCATGCGACGAGTCGTTCTTCGAAGAGGTCCTCCGAGTCGTGACTCGCTCGTCGTCGTCGTCGTCGAACTCGTCCGCCGAGTCATCGTCCCACTGCCACGTCGGCATCAGGACCCACCTTGACTTCTTAGGTGAATCTCGACCGTTGCTTCATGGGTTGGCTGATACCAAATCAATCTGCTCATGAGCTAAGGTATCTGTGAAATATATATTTATAACTCTGTGTCAGAACCGGGTTAGCTCATGACTCAGCTGAGTTCGCCCGAGTTTTTCATGACTAACATGTTTTATATTTACTTGCGTGGGTTTGCAAATTTTTTTTTTTTTTTTTTTTGTTGGGTTTTTATGGGTGGCCCTTTTTTGACCTGATGAAGAAAATGTTACTAGGGTTAGCTATGGAGGATTAACATGGAGATGGCAAAGAGGGTTTGGTTTTTTACTGAGTCATCCCGAGTTGAAATCGTTGGAAGTGATTTTATATAATTTTTATTATCTGATTATTGTTATATCTCGATCTTGTAAAAACTTTGTTGACTTGAATGTAGGAATTTGATGAAGAGATGTATCAAAATTTGTTTTCATCTATTAAATATTTGCGTAAATTTCTGGATTCTTTTTATTTATATTCTTTTGTTTGTTTTTTTGTTTTTGTTAAAAGAGCTAGCCGTTATAAACTGAGAATATTTGGTATATCAAATATTGTTAACAAGTATAGGCAAAATCTAAGTCAAAACTCAAAAGTACTTCATATTTGTACTATTGATAAAGAATCTTTTAAATCTTCTGAAGTTTTAAAGATACTAATTTTCAAAGTTCTTGTTTTATTGATTTGATAAAGAATCTTTTAAATCTTCATATTTGTGCAATAAGTTTTGTTAGGTGATATATTTCAAAATAAGTAGATAAGATACAATGTTTGTGGTATATAATTATCAAATCAATAAATTGTCTTTTTTTTTTTTAATTTTAAAAATAGATAGATAAGATATACTCTACAAATTATACGCGGTCAAGTTACCAAAATAATTTAGATTTAGACTTTTAGAGCTATTTGGATATTGCTTATTTTGCTGAAAGCGGAAAACTTATTACTAAAAAAATTGTAGCAAAATATTTTTTAAAGCTGAAAATACTGTGTATAACACTTGCTGCGTTTTTCTGTGGGTGGCTGGTCCATGAATAGTGTGTGGAACCCAGGCTCCAAAATGCCAAACACAAGAAACGCCCAATCCAAACGCACACTTAGAGGATCAAGGAAGAATTTCTCCCCATTGTTGGAGAAAGTTGTTCTCTATTCTCTTCATGTTTATCTAATTTGGATGACAGAGTTGAATAATCATAATTTTTAAAATTTCATGTTGCTTTTAATTACAAAGGAAGAGTTGGTGGACTGTTATCATTCATCATGGTTATGATTGGCCGAAATTTATTAGATACTCCGAAAATTTATTAGATACTCTGGCAATATATTCCATTCTTTTCATATGGGGGTGGGCCCGATGGTGGATAGAACTCACTCTTATGTGAGAGGGAGGGAATATACTCTCAAAGTACCCAATAATAACCTATGATACTAACTTGAAGTTTTAAACCAACCAAAAAACTCATAGATCTCATCAGCCAAAGCAGGTTTTTTTTTTTAATTTACCTTCAAGCAAGTTGGTTTTGTCTAGTCAATATATGGTCCTTCCTGTCGATAAAGTGTGGAAAAGTGAGGAAATGCTGATACTTTATCATCATGAGTCATGACAGTGATATCATGTGTGGTTCATTTCATCATTTAACAATGCATCATGATTAGTTTGAGAGAAAGACTATTCATTATAAAGATGAAAGCGAGTAAAAGAATTTTTAGAGCAATTATTCTATTAGAAAACTAGTAAACTTTAAGCCTTTGGCAAAAGAGTTGTATTTAATTATTTATACTGTGGTAATTTTACTTTACCGAAATATTTTATCCATATTATGTTTCATATTTCTTTTGGTTCTTGAATTGAATACCGTCTCTCTGATTACAGCCAAAGGAGAATTGAATGCATTCAAATTGTAATAATGAGATTGCTATTTTATCTCTTGGACTTATTTTTGAAAAATTGTGATTTAGGGTCCGTTTGGATACAGCTGAAAACTGAAAACTGAAACTGAAAACTGAAAAATACTGTAGCGAAATAATTTTTAAGCGTGTGAATAGTATCGTGGGACCCATTTTTAATGAAAAAGTTGCTGAAAAGTGAAATTTGTGGGTCCGTGAACAGTACACGATGTGCTGTGATTGGTAAAAAAATTTGAAAAGTCAAAGTTTGCGGCTACTGTTCATTGAACAGTGCATGAACAGTAGCCGCAACACCCAAAACGCTCCAAAACGCGTGAAAAAAAAAAAAAAAAAAAAAAAAAAAAGACAAAACGCAAACGCAGTTTTTTTCAGCCGAATCCAAACGCTCTCTTAAACATGCGAATCTTTACAATTTTAGATTAAAGATGCTCTCTACACGCTAAATGTTATGGAACATATTTTAAATTCACTTAAAATTATATAATATATTTTTAGTTATGCTAATAACTTTGTAATTATTTGGGATATTCAAACTTAAGATTTTTTTTAATTATTAAAAGTATACAATATCATTAAATAAAAGAACTTTTGACGATGCCAAATGATGAGAAGAAGTAAAAAAATTTCAACAATGTGTGGTTGGTCTATAGGCCTATAAAGTCAAGAATATTTAAGACCAACCCACCTAATCCTATGTAAGGAAAAAAAATATATAAAAAGAAAAAACTTTTTAAAAAGAAGTTTTGTCATAATTGAGTGCAACCTGCCTATAGTTACAGGCTTTCTGAACCTCTCTTTGTTTTTCCATTTTGGTTTTTTTTTTTTTTTTTTTAATTTAATTTAATTTTTTAATTTCCTTGTTAAAACATTTTGGTCTTTTTAATTGTTGAAGTTGCAGATCCAACAATTTATTAATTGTAGTGTTTGATTTGAACTGCACCTTCTATTGAGTGTAAGTAATAACTAATAACTAAAAGACGTAAGTGGTATTAGTATTACCACATTATTTTGGACTAACTCCTTTTGTCAAATGATGATTAGATAGATCACACTAGCAATTTCAGGTACTATTGGAATCTGATATATACCTATATGCATATATATTCTTTTTAATTTTTTTAATTAATGCATACGTTAAGTAGTACCAAAACATATCACAAGTGCTGAATTAGTGGATTAATTGTTTTTTAGCTCAACCATAAAGATTTATGAAAGGAAAATAAAATAGTACAGACAGCTACCCCAAAGGCAAACACCATGCTACGACAATAACTAAGACAAATACCAAAGACAATAACTTATAGCATCGTGCTACATCACCAACATGAACAACAAAACAAAATACAAAGCTCCACTAACTCGAGAAAATTCAGTACTTAACTTGTTCTTGGAGATCACCTTCAAAGAATGACCCAGCAGCCCACTTGGCTAACTCATTTGTAGTTTTCTTAAAAATAAGATTAACGTACAAAATATCACAATAACGATTAATGACTACTCGACTAGGTTGTTGTCACGAAGTGTGGAAGGTTTAACCACATTTGTTATTCAAAATGAGTCAAGTTATAATTGACGTTACGCTCAGTTTAGTAAAATATTTTCAGGTGTTTATTATGACAAGTAAAGTTTTTCAAACTACCAAAACCAGTTGTTTAGCCACCGGAGTCATTGGTGTCGGAGGTCCAATGAACGGATTGTCGGAATTGGTAGCTAGAATGGTGGTTCTGGCAACCAGATTGCTAGCAACCACCGCTAGAGTAATGTTTCTGGTGATCAAACCAGCAACACCTATGGCCAGAACAACAACTTAAGTCCCTAGAATGGAGTTTCTTGTGACTAGACCACCAACACCGGTTGTTGAAATAGCAGCTCTGACCACTACACTGCCAGCACCTGTGACCTAGCCACTAGATGGGATAAGGGGAAGCCAAAATATGTTTTTGTAAAATGTTTTACAAAATTTTTAAAGGTAAAACGTTTTACTGCTTTTAATAAAGGATTCTATGCTCAATGGAAAATATCTTACAAGTTTGACTACATTTTACATACAAATAAATACTTGAAAATGGAAAAACATTTTACTTCAAAATAAATGGAGCGTTAGTCCCTTATATTGTCCAGATCGATTTAGTAAACATTCGATGCGTGGGACTTAGCATGGCCCATGTATCACAATTATATGCTCAAAGAAGTAGTAGAGAAATGGGAATTTGCTTCCAGACCTTTTAGTCTCTATCAATGGAAGACGTGAAGATGACCAGAGATAGAGAGGGACAACTGAGGATTCATTTTGGAAAAATATAGAAGCATTTGAGAGGTTTCGTTTTCAAAAAATAAAAAATCTATTGCGTGAGAGATAAATGATGGATGTAATTTCGATATTTTTTGGTTTACATTCAATTATAATGGTTGGATGTAACATGGTTCTTTCTTTTGGTCAAACAATCCACCAATCAGCAAAATTAGATAGGATTAGAATAACTCTCTTTCATAAGTCATTTCATTTTATTTCATTTCAAGGTTGATAGTGCTTTTTTTTTTTTTTTTGGCTATAAGCAAAGCATTCTAGATGATTTAATTGTTATGATTATCAAGAAACTATAAAAGCAAGCCAGTCATAGTGGGAAAGAAAAAGAAGAAGGAATTTTGTGCATGATTTGTACCATATATTGTACTCGTCCCTTTCCCGGACAAAATGGGCTTCTGTCCTTTTCGGACAAATTAATTAGTCTTTTACCTTTCTTTCTAAACTAATTAGAAAAATACTCATATTTTGAAACTCGACTTTTTCAAAATTGAGTTAAAAAAAAAAAAAAAATCCAAAGCCCTATAGTGACGTTTTTAAGGACCTATAGTGACATTTTAAGAACCTATAGTGACGTTTTATAACTTGATATCCATGAAATCGAGTTATAGGTAATAAAATTGCCTATAACTCGATTTCATGGATATCAAGTTATAAAACGTCACTATAGGTTCTTAAAACGTCATTATAGGTCCTTAAAAACATCACTATAGGGCTTAACTCGATTTTGAAAAACTCGATTTTCAAAAGAGAGGTATTTTCCTATTTAGTTTGGGAAGAAGGGCAAAAGGCTAATTAATTTGCCCGAAAAGGGCAGAAGCCCATTTTGTCCTCCCTTTCCCTTTGTAATCTTCCCTTTATCTTTTTCCAAGTTCCAACTAATTAAAAGGAGCCACAATTGATCTCTCACAGTCATAATTGATATTTTTTTTTTTTTGGAAAATGGCAACAAAAGCAAGAGTGAAATAAAGGGAAAATGGAAAATTTTCCTAGGGAGATTATATATAGTGTGGATTCTCTTAATTAAGGTTGGACTAATTCTTTATTTATATTCAAAAGGTAAGCAATATAGGTTTTAGTTTTTTTATTTTTAATTTAATTTTATGGAATAGGTTTTAGTTAATTTAACGAGAAAAGTATTTTATCATCCAATAAGGGACCTGTGTTTAATCCGATTTACACCTAAAAAAAAAAACTAAACTAGTTTGTATTTTTTCAAATGAAAAAGAAAAAGAATTTCATTTACTTTCATATCTATCTAAAAGATTAGCATTACTAAGTCATCTAAGAGGAGTCCAAGTTATGGTGGGCATAATTTAGCTCAAGACCTTGCGTTTGATAGTAGTAAATTGCTAATTACTCTTACGAAAAGTAGATTTATGGCCCATAAACAATAGATCACTAATTTTGGTAAGGTTTGAAGGTTATTAGGTCCGCCCAAAGCCGAGTGACAGACTCATATATGCTAGTTGAACTAAACTAGTCCCATGTAGATGTTGAAGGTGATCTATTCAAGTTGATACTTCGAATGAAAGGAAAAGTTTGATGATATGCAATTTAATTCATAGGTCGAAAGTGTTCCTACACTGCCACACATAGCTATAAAATAGGCATTCATCAAAAGTTTGGGGGATGAGGCCCTATCAAGATGTTGGGACTTCAAAAATTCGATTAACATGCTCGCCAATGCTGCTCTTCACTCTTTCCTTTATGTGCATGTGTTTTTTTGTGTTAAAACTTAGAAATATTGAAGTTCAATGCGTTTATATAAGAGACACATGAGTGTAGTATAAGTATGTATGTTGTACAAGTATATATGTAATGCAAGATAAGGAAAGTGGGTCTAAAGTGAATGGATCTGTACACGTTAACAATGTTGGGTGCATAAAGCACATGGTATAGCCCACAAAGTAAAAGCCCATATATGGGCTTGTTTTTATTCCGTGGCCAACTAGGATTCTAGTTCAACTGGATTTTTATATTTGTGTGATACAAGGATGGTGTGGCGGCTAGGGTTATTTAAATAAGGGTTATATGTGATTTTTTTGGGTGTGTGTGCCACATAAGAGAAAGAAAGGTAGGTGCTGTACAGTGAAAAGAAAAAGAAGAAGGGTCCCGCAAATTGAAGGATAAAGAAAAAAAATTGTTGTCTTTGAGAAAGATAATTGATGTGTGTGAGAGAAAAAAAAAATAAGAGAGATTTTTTTTTTCTTTAGTTATGAGGTATACACAAGAATTATTGTAATTGATTTGATAATAGTGAAATTATTCGGAATTTGTCCCGTGGTTTTTCCCTTCAAAGAGAAAGGAGTTTCTACATAAATATTTGTGTTCTTGTGTGTAATTGCTATTTTGGATTGCTAATATTTGTGATAATATTAATTGGGTCCCAACAAGTGGTATTAGAGCTAAGGTTAGAGTGGAAGCAATGGCCACAGAAGAAGACAAGGGTTCAGGAATTGAGAAATTTAATGAAACAAATTTCGCGTATTGGAGGATGCAGATTGAAGATTATTGTGAGAATTATGGTTAAGTGATTAAATTCACCATTTCCTAACAGCTTAAACTTTTGAGACAATTGGTAATTTAACATGGTATCAGAACATGAGATCCTGAGTTCGATCCCTGACTTTACTCTACCTTCCATTTAAAATGTTAAATTCCCACTTGTTGGGCCCTCACTTACTAAAGGGAAGTTTAGGCCCATAAATGAGGGGAAGTGTGAGAATTATGGTTAAGTGAAGACTGGAACCTTCTTGATATAATGTACAATCATTCCTCCTTTTTTAGCAAGACCAACTCCTTGCTTTTAAAACAAGTTTAAATACTCTTTATAAAAGAAAAAGAAATAACAAATAAGTTGCTTTTGTTATTAGGCTTACTATAGTTTTCTGCATAGGACGGGCTTTTAGGGCTTTTGGGCAGTTCATGTTTGTACCAAATAAGGAAATCCAGTAAAATTCGTTTTGGTTGTTTTTTTTTTTTTTTTTTTGACCAAAGGCGATAAGTTTTGGTTGTTGAATATCCAAAAGAGGTGGAATATTCCAGGGCTATTCAATCAGTGTCTTATATTATCTTCGAGAGTTTGGTAACTCTCATAAAGTTACTAAAATCTAAAAAATTACTTTTAAATAAGAGTGACTTATATATAGTTTGTCACATCTTTAATATTTAAGTGATCAGTTGTAAAGACTATTTTATTATCTATTTAAGTTATTGCTATGATGTATCGAAATCTAATACACTTGTTTTACCATGATCGATTAAGATTTTAAAATATCTCTAGTAGAATAGAAGATGTTAAACTATTACATATTTTATTACAAAAAGCTGATAAATAGATGTGACCAATGAATGTGATTGGTGACCTATAAATCCTATTCAATAAATTTTGTAGTATCTTTAACATTACTCCAAGTCAAATTATTCTACAAACTCTAGTAAGTCTCAACTCGTGTGTTTCATGATTTGGGGTATTTTTTGGTGATAGTAAAGTATCCATTTGTGAACAACTTATCTAACTGTTTGCAATAAAGTACTATAAATAAAAGGTAATAGCTAAGTAAAATAAGTAAGGAACTCACAAATAGTAGGGAAAAAATAAAAATAAACTGGCTTATGATCAAGAACTAAACTCACACCTCATTTACAATAATAATGGAAGGGAATTTGAACCTTAATTTTCTAATGAAAGAAAACAAACCATACTAGGAATTACAAAATCTTGGTCTCTTGACCATGAGTCTTGAACGGTAATTTTAATGGGCAAATAATAGTGACATGGGAATTAATTTTCCTTGATCCAATTGGTGATGGAAGAGATAAGCCAATCAAAATAGTTGGTTTAGACTTTAGAGCGGTTCCTTTCATAGGGCTTAGTGGGCTTGCAAGTGTGTGAAGGCCACATGTGTAATACCACTTGAACACTTGTAGCAAGTTAGACCCAATCCATAGAGGGTAGCTAATTTTTTATTTTATTTAAAAAAAAATATCCAATACTGATCAACTATAAAACTGGAAAGAACAGAGTTTCTCCAGCATTATATAAAATCCTTTGATTTTTTTCCATTAATTTATTAGTATACGGACAACTTTGTAAAATTTTATTTTATATATAATCATATATCTGTCAATTTTTAGTAGAAAGTTAATCCAAATGCACATTTAGTCAACAATTTAGTTGTTGTTGACACATACTATACCATAACATTCGTTATGACTTTTGAGTACAATCAAAATCTAATATGGTTGGTTGTTAATGTGTCTTGTTATTGGTCTAATTCTAGTTCAATATGATTATTCCATTGCTATACCAATATCATTTTCTAGTCTCTCGAGAGTCAAGACATAGGAACGTGATGATGGAACCAAAGACTAGCTGTAGCCACTTTTAGCCAAAAAGGGGCCCTAAATTAAGATATATATGTTCCAAAAGATAAAAAATACTAATACGGGCTGTTAGAGATGATGGCATTATTAGTTGGGAGATAAGGTTGGATGTCTTGATAATGAGTGATTATGAGGTGAGCATCTTTGTCATGGACAGTTTAGAGATAAAAAGCTTTTTGAGAATCTACGACTTTCATATGTGGCTACAAAGTATTGTGTTTAGTGAATAGTAAGCAAGTAGTGAAGGAAACTCGATCATACCCTAATAATATCATCATTTTACATTATATTCGAGAGCTTAATTAATTATAAAAAAAAAAAGAGAAGGGAATGAAATGGATTACTCAGAGATCTCTGGTTAAGTATAGATTTGGATTAACTTTTTCTTTTTCGTTTTTCCTATTAACTTATTTATTTATTTGTTGAAGTACAAATATTCAAATTTTTATTAATATTTTAAGATATAATTGTATTTTTACCATCTTTAAGCAAACAAGTAATATTTTGTATAAGAACATTTTTTTTAATATAAGCTAACTTTTATATTTTTATCACACATTTAGCATAAAAGCTATTAAAAACTTTTACATATGTATTTTTTTTCTTTTCTTATTATTTAGCAAATAAACAACCGAAAATTACGGGAAATAAAAAAAGATACTAAGTCTAAGATACCATTTTTCATAATTATTATCATGACTTGTTATCATTTTTTTTTTTTTTTTGAACAGCGATTTGTTATGATTGGTAGATGATGAAAGTGATGGACTCATATAAAATTGGTATGTAACTTTAATCATATTACAAAACAAAAACGGTACAATATCCATGGTTTTAAAAACCAAATCGAATCAGCTAGTTCAACTTGAAATTAGATCCTCAATCGGTCTAAGTAAAACGTAAAAACTGCAGGATCAATTGATAAAAACCAAAAAACCGTTCATTTATCGATTTTTTTAACCGTTTATGGTTTTTAAAACCATGGTAATACCATTTCTCTTTTTCTATGGTCATGTTCTGATCATTGGTAGTCACCAGGCCGGATTTTAGCCTAGAGATAAACAAGAATTGGGCCGGAGACTAGACTGCGTGTCACTGTTTATTGACTTCTGATATGAAACAATCCGACCAGAAAAGGAAAAGTTGAACATATTGGGCCCTCCAGTCTCTCATCCCCACATGCTAGAGGCAGCTTTGCTGTACGGCCCTTCAAAGTCATCTCACACAGGTGGCCTGTTAACTCTTTGTTCCCCCCTCACCCACCCATAATTAAATAAATCCTCCATGCCGAACGGCGTTATTTATGGGTACAACAAAATTTTACTCGGCATTCTCTTTAATGCATGATATAATATGATTTGAAGTTCTCAAAAATATTGTGCTGATGAGATAGTGTTCATGAAAATAACTGAGTCTATGATGGTCGATCTTGTGATAACACGACTCTTCTCTAATTGTAGATATGAAATTCTGTTATGTAGACAAGCGTGATTACCTCTTAAGAATGAATTATTATGATTTGATGGGATGGAAAAGTAGGATCTATCGTTCTAAGGCAAAATGATTATAACTTCATTCACACATTGTCCCAATCACTACTTGTAAGTAATAATATTACGACATCACCCTAGTGGATTTGAGAACAATTTATCCACGATAGATTATTTGCATAGAATTTATCAAAAGATATTATCTGTGGTTACTTATATATTTAATTGTGTGACAAAAAGTTTAAAGTCAAAATCTATAGTAAGAGTAAACCTACATATTTAACTTAGAGTATACTCTAACTACTATTATAACTTTTATTATGTAAAACTTATAAATTGATGTTGTAAGGTTGAATTTATTCAATCATACGTTGGCTTTATTCCGTACCAAATTTACTTGTAATTTAGCAATTAGATATCCTGTATTTAGGTGGAATTTATGTAAGGGTAGTATGTGAGAGAGTGTGAAGAAAACTCAAGATGTGTGCACTTAAGAAGAGCCTCGTGACTAGATCTCGTGACTGGTAAGTCGCCAAAGGTGCCACACGTGCGAAGTATGTAGGAGAGCTGAAGGGTCACGACAGCTGGAGCACTACAGGACAAAACTTCTAGTCTAGCCAGGCAATTAGCTCGCGACTCAAACTCACGACTTGTTCCAGTTGATAGGTTAAGTAGCCAGAATGCCTTGTTTGGTTGAAACTGATTTTTTGCATTCCTCATACACACTACTATATATATCTTTATACCCACAAAATGTAGAGAGTTTCTAGAGAGAATTTTGAGAGAGAAACCCTAGAGGAAAAACAAGATTGACTCATCCACAATCTTCATCGTTTGATTCTCCATATTCCTCTACTCTCACCCTCTACATTGACATATTCTTGAGAGGTAAATTTTGCCAAATCCTTATCTCACCATACCCATATCAGTGAGGAGGTGTTTTAGTGCTTGAGAAACAGTTCAAAAGGGACCAATTCATTTGGTTGATGCAATGGGCGATTGCGGAATTCGATAAGCTAGAAAAGACAAGGTTTGGCGTAACCCTGTTGGAGCAAGAAACTTGGAGGGCTTAGGTGCACTAGGTAGATTATGCTTAGAGGGTCTTCTGCTATTCATGTATCCCAACTTTATTCTCTAGTGGATTATTGACCACTTGGAGGGCAGCGAATAGATTTTTCACCGAGTACTTCGGTTTCCTCTTTGATAACACATTGTCGAATTATCTTTGTGTTTGCATCTCTCTTCCTTTACTTTTTACCTTTTAATTACTGCTGTGATTGTATTTAATTATGGTTTAGAGTGTGTTACCAATTTGGATATAACTTATATTTCATATTCCACACATATACTGTTTGATTATAAGCTTGTGTTGGTAATTTTGTATTTGGGAGTCTAAACGTTTATTGATGTTTTATACGCTACTTGAACTTTTAGATGTGTTAATTTTTAAAATACGATACAAAAAAAAAAATAAACAATAAACTTATTTATTTTATTGATATGCCATATTAATCACGTTTATTATTTCATCAATTTGAAAGTTTTTTTAATAGAAAAATTGGTAATTATTTTTAATATTTTTAAACAAATTTATTTTTAAACTTTTTTTCATAGCTTGTTAAATTAAAAGTTGTGATTAATGAATGAAAAAGTGATAGATAATGATGAGTTCTTCATTTTGCTATCAATCACAATTTATTGTCCCAACAAATTACGAAGGATTGTGAAATATGGTGTTTGATTAGCACTGGTCTTACATATGGAAAACATCATACTATCATCATGCGTTGCATGGCATGGAAGAAAGCATATATTTATATAAGACCTGCAAGAATTTTATATAAATTAAAATATAAAATAAAATTTTTGAGGAAAAATAAAATAAAAAATTAAAGGCATGCAAGCATGGTCAGAGCCACGTCATCAGCGTCCCGGCCAACGCACGTGATTACACATCATATCATACGTTCCACTTCTTTGAATGTATAGTGGACCTCGTGGTGGGGTAGCAATCACGTGCTACTCATCCCCAGCAATGACAATGCGGTGTGGACCCACAACCACAATAGATATCTGACCGTTCACTAATAAGATTACAACAACGTTCTCGTCCGTCACTTTCATTTGTTGCCGTTCTCTGCTTTTTATATATGGATGGAAATGTAGGTGATATTATCATTCCCTGACAAGAAATAAAGGAGTTTCTGTAAGGACAGGCACACCATTTAGTACAGTACAGATTCGTACTTTTACCGTATGACAATTTTATCCCTAGTCGGCTACTTCCTGCTAAAGAGTCTATCGCATAAAATAATTGTAAAAAGAAATGAGGTAAAAGTTGTGATTTTTTTCTATGTTTAAGATTTGAAATTTTTTACTTTAAAGGTATGTTTGGATTCTGATTATTTGTTAAAAATTAAAAATTTATTATTAAAAACATTATAACAAAATAATTTTTAAATATGAATAATGCTGTGTGGGACTCAGTTTTAAAAGTTTTTTTGTTGAATTTTGTACTTACGGGTCGCATGAACAGTGCACAAGATTCACTATTTTTCAACAAAACGTAGAAACGCACGTTCAATGTGCGTTCCAAACGCACACTAAAAACAAGATTGAAATATTAGTATTTTACTTTAATATAATTTAAGTACATATGTGTGTGAAGTTTCCTCATAAAAACTTAAATCTCGGCTTTTACCTTTTAGAGTTTGTTTGGGATGTGATGAAAAGTTAAGCTTATTTGAATTTTTAACTTTTTTTTACTATTCATGGGTCTCATTGCACTTTTTAATATTATTTATGGGTTCCAATATACTATTCAGCTAGTTTTTAATTTCTTTTTTATTCTTCTATACTTTCAGTAAAAAGTTTTCAATTTTAACTAAATATGTTGTTCCCAAACGTAGCCTTACTCAACAAGGATTTAAATTTATATAGTGACTTTCACCTCAAGGGGTGCATAGCGGTACATAAAAGTTGTGATTCTAAAATTACTAAAAAAATAAATGGTCCTGGCCTCAGAAAATGTTTGGGGCAATTTACAATAGAGGAAAGAATATTCCTATATGAAAATGAAGTTCCAGGAGCAATTTGTTAGGGGACCGAGTACGAAAGTGAACAAAACAGAACGGAGTCGTTTTCATTAACCTACCATTAAAAAAATTAATAAAAAATTAAAAAAACTCTATAGTAGTGTTATAAACTAAGAAAAAAAAGGGTAAAATACAAAAACTATCACGAGATTTAAACTAATGTTGTGTACTATCAAGACTTTTTAAACATGGTTCTGGTTAATGTTAATAATGATTTTTTGGAAACTTTTTATAGGAAATTAAAAAAGTTATAAAAAAAAGTTAGTCACATTTTCATTTTATCATAAAATTTTTTCTAAAATAGTTTATTAATACATATTGTAAGGGCATACATCAGTAATTCTTACATATCCACTTTTTTTCTCTAAGCACAAACTACACTTATTACCACTTGAAAGTTGTCGTGTTCCTTCGAGTCTTAATTTTTCTGCTTTCTTCTCCAACTTTAGTTGTTATCTATCTACTTTTTATTATACAAATACTCACATATGCATATAGTTTCCATAATATAGTCACTATAGGGCTAAATTGTGGCAATTAATACACACCCGTTAGTTTTTGGGAAAAATAGTACAAACAGTGTGAAGTGCAGTTTATGCTTAGGTGACAAATTGGATATTTATGAAAAGTGTAGGTATAGTGTCTAGTATTAACCTAAACTTTAGGGGAGATTTTTGCATTCTACCCTTTAAAAAACAATGCTAATTTAGGGGAAAGAGAAGAAGCAAAAGAAAAAAAAAAAGATTTGTTATTTCTACCAAAAGAGTAAAGAATTTTATGTTCTTAATTTTTATTAGGAATTAGAGGATTAGGAAAAATCATATTGATTTTAGTTTTCTACAAGTGATTTGTAATTAGTTTGCTCTAGGTTATGACATAAATGTAAAGATTTATGGAGGTTGTTTATGCATTGAAAGGGGTTCAAAGAGTTATCTATGATTTCAGAAGGTTGTTTGCTCTAGCTTGTAATAAGAATGTCAATGATATCATCCACATTAGTTGCTCTAGATCTGCATATGGACAATTCTTCTTTATGTGTTGTATTCCTTCTTTTTTCTTCTTTGTGTTTGCTGATAAAGTAGTGTGTTTGAAAGTTTGTAATATAGTTTTGATCAAAGAAAATTTATCATTCATAGTAGAGGCTCATATATGGGATTGAGCTAGGCATCTCTGTGGGTAAAATTCTGGTTAGTAATCATGGCTATGTCTTAGTAAAATTGAATAAATGAACTGTTACCATGCATGTCTTAACACCCACTATCTTTGTATGTTGTAGCTCCTCATCTCCCCATCAAAACAAAATAGAAAAATCTTGTGTAAGATGTCAAAAATTGGAGATTTTATATTCTATTTACAATTAGTATGTCAAAGAGGAATGATTATAATGTATACTGACTAGCAAGTAAACATTAAGTTCAATTTTTAACGTGATTTTGATGGTCGAAATGACATGCATGAAGCTTTTCAACAACCTATATTCTTTAGAGACCCTACTATATATATAGGATGACATGGTTGAAAAGGCACCATATATTATATGGAAGACATAAAATCTTCAAGAGTACAATTGCTTGTTTAAATTTTGAGTAAGACGATTTTAATTTGTGGAGAGGAGAAATAAATGCAAAAGTTGAAAATGAGATGAAGAAAGAGAAACTATATAGATTGGTCCCGACAATACAAGCTCATAGTATCCCTTCACAATATATATATGGAGCCCAACGTGCCTTGCCTTATTCCCCACAGTATATACTCTACCTTGCTCTCAGTTGTGGCTTTCCTTGTCCTTGAAAAAAAAAAAGAAAAAAAAAAGGAAAAAAAAAAGAAAAAAAGAAAGAAAAAAGAGTGAAAATAATTAGAGATGACAACATTAACAACAACGAAATCACGTACACATTGTCACATGTGGACACACACACAGCGAAAGAACGTCGTAAAAGAAAGCCGTGAATCTATGATTAATGTTATATTATTTATATAATATGATAATATCTTATCCCTAACAAGTTCAATCTTTGTCCATATTTAGAGTTTTCTTATCCGAAACTAGATTGTTGGCCATGGGTAAGATGCTAAGATCTGAGAGGAGAAATTGCAGATGAGACAAGATGAGCAAACTAATATCTAGTAACTACTAATGTAAAAAAAAAAAAAAAAAAAAAAAAAAAAACTCCAATATATGGTAATTCTGTGAGAGTTGACATGCATGCAGGTTTCATTCTAAAAATCTATGTTAATTAAGATACTCAGATGAATCAGTTGATTGAATATTCCCTCTTTTTAGAAAGAAAGTAGGACTTTTATTTATTTATGATAATCAATACACACCTTGATGATTGCATGAAATTCTCTATTTATAATGTAACTTGAGTGGCATATTGTGGATTGATATCCTAAATTTTTTTTGTTATGAGATAATTATGGAATAACAGTTAATGAGAGATTCTAGGAAATATGCTTATTATTAGAGAAATACTCTATCCACAATATTTTCACAACAATTTCATTACTATTGGATTTAAGTTGATCAATTTATGGGTGAGTCAAGTTAAAGTCTTGCTCGATCATTCCGAGCCTTCTCGAGCTAGGTTAATTTTAGTATATATAGTTTGACAGAGAGAAGTAGATATGGCATGGATTATGGTTATATTCATTTATAAAATGTGATATTTGAAAATCGTTGTCTTCTGCAATTTGTTTTTTGGTGGGATAATGTTGTGTATGGCTTATATTATTTTCTATTTATCTTGATCTTATCTTGCAAAGTCCATGGAAAATAAGATGAATTAGTCAAAAGAAATAGGTTTGATTTTTGTAACATATCATATTTAAAGAATAGAGAAGCTGCTAGCTTATCTTATCTTCCTTGAAGAGTGAGTATTAGACATTGAAAATTTGAACTAATTCTCTGTCGGCTTTGGTCAACTTGATGCCTCAAAATTAGTGTGTGTGGGTTCCTGAATATTAGCCGGACTGAGATTTAATTAATAAATGGACTGATAGTCCAAACTCTGCAAAGACAAAACAACATGGTTTTTGTCTTTCCCCTTTAATTGTGGATGCCTCATGCCTATATGAGATTGATACGTCGAGGCAATCCTAGAACCTAGCTATTTTCACTGAAAATTACTTGTTAATCTAATCACGTGGTTGGTGCCATTTGACAAAGACATCTCAAAACTCTTACTTAGCTTTCCAATGTTTTTTGAAATGTTATGTACTTAACTGTGCATGCATGAAGTGTTTACTTTACTTAGTTTTTGAACTGTATATGATTAGCAATTTAATTAAGAATTATTTAGCGGAATCATCAATATCAATTATCTATAGAGGTTATAAAATACATTATTATTAAGATGAATCCAATAATATAACATTTTTTTAGGATCTGAAATATATGACGTTCGCTTAAGGATAATTTTTGTTTACCATTATATCAAACAGCCAATGTAAATTTGTGTATCTTTATTACGCTGTAAGCAAGATTTAGATTCAAATTTGGATAATTTATTAGCAACAAAAGATTTATTGATTGAACTAACTGAAATCTATAGATCTTATAACATTTTATTCGAGTTTAGAGAGAGCTAATGGATTGTGAAATTTGAGTAGACAAGGCAACCTCCAAGAACTTACGAAGAACATGGGTGGGGCATTTGGCATTTGGGACAAAATTGCAGAAGGAACATGTCGCCAACTGTAAACTAGGACCTCTAGCAAGATGTAATCTCCAACACTTTTTCTCAAAAAATTGATGTGAAAGAAAATGACTACTTCACCAATCATTTCCATTTGTATATGTCAATTTTGTCAACATATTCATCATATGGGTCCATTGTTATTGATTAGGGGTTTAAATGAACATGGATACAACACTAGAGAAATTTTTTTCCAACAAAGTATTGTTGCTTGGCATGCTCAATTAGTCCTTTAATTAAGCATGAGCAATAGTCAAGAACTAATAATTAACTACCAATGATAACAAAATGAACACACACAAAGGCACACTTGCACACAGTGTGTGTGAGAGAGAGAATGCACAAGCTTGCAAAAGTAACAATATCAATATATAATATTTTTGCTTGTCATGCTTAATTAGCCCTTTAATTAAGCATGAGTAATAGTCAAGAAATAATAATTAACTACCATGATAACAAAATGAACACACAGGCACACTTGCACAGAGAGAGAGAGAGAGAGAGAGAGAGAGAGAGAGAGAGAGAGAGAGAGAGAGAGAGAGGGCACGCACAAGCTTGTAAAAGCAACAGTATATAATATATTTTTTTGAATAAGAGTATGTAACAATGTGTTAAAATATAGGGAAAATGTTCATGTGCATGTGTTGGGGTCATATTGGGCAAAAACTCTGTAGTTCCAAATAAAAGGATCATAGACTTGCAGACTCTTAGACCCATATTGCTACATGAAAAAGATGCTTGCTTTTATTGTGAAATTTCTTGCTAATGTTCTGGACTTTAATAGTATCCTATCCCTACCCAGCTTTTTCAGCTCTGACACTGCATGTGTTGTAATTTAAAAAAAAAAACTTTCACTCTCAATTGTTTGAATTGAATATTCTAACATTAAAAAAAAAAAAAAAGTTAAAAACTTCACCTTTAATCTTCATTCTTGGATTAATTTGTTTTAATCTTTTTAGCCTTTCTCTATCAGGTGCAATAGCCCTACCTATTACTATGATTCCGAAATTCTGAATGGCAATTGTTCATATATCTTAGAATTGTTGTAGGGAAATTGAGTGTGATAGAGACATTAGGGTATACTATAATAATTAACCCTATGCTCACCCTATATAAATCTTAAATTTTTGGTACTTAGCACCGCAACTAAGCTAATTTTCTATACGAGTATATAAATATATAATGAGTTTGGATCTCTTAATTTATAATGCCTCTAACAGTATTAATAATCTGAAACTGCATATATGCTTTTTATTTTTCAAGTAGATTCTTTTTCCAAGCCAAACCGTCCCACAAGAGGGGATAGTTTGAAAGAAGAAAAAACCAAAAAAACTAGTAATAATGAAATATTATTTCTCAAAACATGCACTACTCTATTATTTATTCAATGGTGCTGACAAATTAAGCCCATGAGAGAGCAGAGAGAGGAAAATGGGCATGAAGAACAACACCTGCAGGTTCAATGATATGGGGAGAGATTTTTTCTGCTGAGGAAATTCTCCATTGTTGGAAATAGGTTTTTTGTGAACAGGAAATTCTCATAAGAGAGAATCTAGCAGTAGCACTATAGCCTTTTGCGCCACAATTTTACCATAATTTTGATATGACAAATAATAAATGATAAAGAACAAGTTATGAGTTCGTGTAAAAGTAATACACAACTAATCATAGTATATCACACAACATAATGGTAAAAAAAGGGTGGTTATTTATAAAGTAACTCATTTTCAAGTGGAATTTTAGGCAGCAAAAGATATTCTTGTGTGTCAAAAGGGAGTTGGAGAAGCAGTTATATGGGAAGAGGTGTGGGTGACAGTGTGTCAGAAAACTTTGTGGTTGGAAGGAAAAGAAACAAAGATGCATTAATAATAATAATAAAAGGACCAGCTAACAAGAGGCAGCCTTTGCTTCTTTGCTGGTCCTACTCTGTAAAAAAAGCAGTTACTATTAAAAAGTCATAACAAAAAAAAGGAATCCATGACTAGATGTTGATGATGCCTTGGAATCAAAAGTCTATGTGACCAAATGTCAGTTACTAGCATGCAAATTGTAATCCATGCATAGTTTAGTTTTTCCATTTGTCATTTTAACAAGAAGGATAAGCTAGAGTGAAGAGAGGAAGAGGTGTGAGGGGAAGTTTCATTCAAGTCATGCTATTGGGTTTTGTTTTTCTTCTTTTGTACCAAATCACAAATCAAAAAGTACTTCCCACTTTAACCGTTGCTTTTACATTTACAAGCAGAAAATATGTGAGGCTAATGCCTAATAGTTGAGCTGATCCGACAGCCTGAAACTATGATATTTAGGAGTACATAAAGCATATGACCAATAATCTATGCATAAATTATATTGCAGAACATACCTCAATCAAATAATAACCTCCAATTTATAAATCAATCTTGTCAAGAGTGGAACAGTCAAGGTAGCCTACGGAGTATGGATTATAGAAAATTTTGACTTGAGGTGAAGTCAATGTTAAAAGAAAGTTCTTTTCCTACAAGAGAGATTACATAACTTGCAATCAAAGGATACTAGTCCTTCCACATAAATAGGAGACATGGATTTGGATTTGGATTTTGGATTTTAAATCAATAGATTTGAAATGCCTTAATTTTAGATATTATATTAAATACAAAGATTATAAAGATTTAAAACTTTGGGTGGATTTGATTAAATCTAAATTCTTATTCTTTTAAACCTATCCAAATAAAATATTTGAATTTTAATCACTTAAACCCATATCTACATGCTCAAATCTTGTTATCCAAACGCACTTAAAAATGATTATGTTGGAGAGGTATTAAAGATTGTTGTCGCGCCATAGGTAAATATTTTGTGCAATGTACATTTGTGTAGACACTTAAGCATCAGATCTTGTCTTTATTTCAACTACAAAAAGAACATTGATAACCTTGTCGCATACTATTATTGACTCTTATATCACTCATTGAAGGATGAGTTTCGGTCCAATTGTGTTCTTAATTCATCAACTTTTTTACTTTTGTAATTTTTTTTTTTAAATGAGAGATTTTCACTCATATCATATGTATATATCCAACATATTAGGATCTTCTCAAATTGCATTGAAATAAAGAAGATATATTTATCGGTTCAAGTTTAAATGACGTAGCATTATATTTATCTTTAAATTTATTAATTGCCAAATCCTAATCATGAAACGGACTCTCTGTTTTAAAGAAAATGGATAGGTTCCTTTTCCCAATAAGAAGGCCTTGGAATTTAGAACGTGAAGAGGTGATGGACCACATATACCATCGAAAGATGAGAAGTGTTTGAGTGATTGTGTAACGTATCTTGTTCATTCGATTAAATGCAATGCCGTGGGTTTCAGTATAACTATTAACTAGTGTACAAGGTGAGCTTGAGTTCTTGACTCGAATCGAAAAGATAATTTATCATATCTCTCTCATAGAATTAAATGCAAAGCAACTAGTCCGTCCAAGTTGAGCTTGACATGAATCTAAATTGTTCCTTAAGCTTAACACATCTCTGTCGTACAATTAAATTTCTCTTTTGGCTGAATAAGTAACGCTGGTTAAAAAAAAAAGAAATACAATTAAGGTTGGCTTGGGAACTGCTTATTTAGTTGAAACTCTTTTTTTTTTTTTTTTTTAATTTATTTATTAAAAGTACTGTAGATAAAAGTAAAAACTAGCTAAAATAGTACAGTAAAATCTATGAATAGTACCAAAAAGTACAATGAGATTCATGAATAGTAGCAAAAATAAACTGAATAACAGCAAAAATAAACTAAATAGTAAAATAAGTTGACTTTAAACTCTAATCCTAAACGCAACCTAAATGTTTAATCCTTCAAGGTGTAGATCATTTCCAAGATGGTTCATGCTTGAAACCTATTTGAGTAAACTTGTTTAAGCAATGTTTAAATTTCTAAACTCTAGGGCCTGTTTAGTAATATTGTTCTACTAACGTTGTTTAAGTATTGTGGAAATATGTGTGGGTAAAAAAGTGTTGTGAAAATGCGTGTTGTGTTATTTAAATAACGAAAACTGTTGTTCAAATAATGTTGCCAAATAGTCCCTAATTTTTTTGGGTACACATTTTTTTTTTAAGCACTCTGAGTGTCCGTTTGGGAACAACTTATTAAGTTGAAACTGAAAACTTTTTGTTGAAAGTATTGTAGATAAAAGTAAAAATTAGTTGAATAGTACAGTAGGACCTATGAATAGTATCAAAAAATGTAGTAAAACCCATAAATAATAGCAAAAATAAACTAAAAGTGTATATAAACTGAAAATTCAGCCCATCTCAACCCACACTAACTTCTTTTAAATTGGGTACATCTTGTTTAAGCTTAGCACATCTTGTAATGATACTTTAAAAATGTTAAATTTTATTTTTATTTAACAAACAAAGGAAAACCAACCAACATTTCATATTGGGGTACTTTGAAATCAAAAAGTAATCTGGCCCCAAAAAAGGGGGAAAAAAAAAGATAGAAGAAAAGAAATCAAAATCCTATAATGATAACCAGATGATCCGTACAATCTTAAGAACCCCACATTCTCTGACAAGGTATGCTGTGTTGGGGTGTGTTCCTTTTGGATTCAACTTTTATTATAGTTTTAGGTGCTCTTGATCTGATTTGACCACATGATCTTATTTTTGACTAAGTTGCAAGCCACGCTCAGTTATCTTAAAATTTGTATACCATAATCCACAATGTCCATCTTTGTGCAAGAGAGAGATATAGAGATTTGAAATAATAAAAAAACTGGCAAATAGCCTTTGCTTCCATTAAAGATCAACTTCTCTCACAGGGTGTAACACTCACCTCCATGAGGAAAATTCCAAACTTTATACAATTCTAACCCACAAAATTTCCATGGGCTTCAAGTTAGTCATAAACATTTAAAAAAAAAAAAAAAAAAATCCCTAACAAAAAAGAAAAGGACAAAAGAGTTCAGGAGTGACAATGAAGAAAGACGTTAAAAAAAGAGAAGCACAAACTTATGCCTCATCTTAGCCATCTTCTTCAAGAAAACCCATCAAGCTCTTAGCTTTGTTTCATCTAAGCATGGAAGTTAGAGAGCGAAAAACCACTTCTTCACAAGGAATAGTAATACCCATATCATGATCAAAGCCAAATTCTTCTTCAGCTTGGCGTAGGAGGCATTGGAACTCAGGGTGAGTCAAGAATGAAATGGGAACAATGTACCTACTTCTCTTTTCACCAACATAGACAGCAAAGTGGCCCTTTGGAACATCTAGAGGAAGACCATCCTCATCATAGTCATTTTTCTTGCCTAAGCTTGAACATCTTTTGAGGATTTGTTTAAGGACTGCTGTTTGAGAAAGTTTGTTTGATTTTCTTATGGCCATTTTGAGTTGAGAGAGAAAGTGAGGGGCTTGGTGCAAGGAAGTGATGCAACTATGCAAAGTATTGAGAGAGAGAGAGAGAGAGGTAATAAGAGAGTAGTGAAGTGTAGGAGGTGGTGGTGATGGAAAGGGTGAGGCTTGATGGGGTATTTATGATGAAGCTTGAGAGAGAGAGAGAGAGAGAGGTCATCACTCATGTGGAGTGTAGGAGCAAAGGACAGACCACGGGTGTTTTGGGGTTTGTGTTTATGTGTAAGGACATTGTGGGAGCCAAGACCATTGGGTTTTACTCTTCTATGTTGGTTCTCCTATTGACAATATGGACCCCCTCTTCTCTCTCTTGAATAGCCATAATTCTCAAGGTTCTTTTCTACTTTCAATACACATTAATGTTTTGAATTGACCAATATCTTCATTATTATGTTTGCAGCTCTACTTTGATGGAGTACTGTTTGGGTGATTTTGGTACAAGCCTGAATTTTAAAGGCCACCTCTTAATGCCTAACCAACCTGGTTTAGACTTGAATTCCAACATCACTCTCACACTCACCTTTATGTGGAGGTATTATAGGATGTTGTCTAAAGTTGTTCTTCTTTAGGTGTTTAAGAAAATTTTTGTAGCGAAAAATTATTAATATGTTTGATACACTAAATAAAGATTATATTAGAAATTGTAATTTTTATTATTAAGAATAAAAAATATTGTAATCCTATCTCCTCTGCTTTTTGTACTTTTGGTACTTGTGTACTTGTTTCTATAAAAAGATATTGTAATTTTTAATGAAATAATTATTTAAATATATATATATATATATATATATATATATATAAAAGTTTGATTACATTTGGAATGTTGGTAAAACATGATGCTTAAGGAAAACTTGTGTTTTTGGATAATTTTAGAAGTTATTAAATGTAATAAGAAATGTTCATTTTAATTGCACCTAAGATAATATATTTAAGTTTTTATGTTCTCTTTCATCTAACCTGGACCTTATCAAAACTCTACATTTATGTCAATTTGTTGATACTTGCCATGAGTAAATTGGGTAAATGCATTTATTACTATGTATTAAATATTTATAGACAGTACATTAATTATTTTTATAAAGGGAATTTATCTGTTTATTTTTATAAACTTTATATAAAAAAAAAAAAATCACTTTGTTTGGAATATTTTTATAAAATTGAACATGTTTGATTTTTGGTTGACCTTGTAAATTGTGCCACTTAATTAAGCTTTTTAAACCTCACTATTTTACACTTTATTGTTCTAATATATATTATGAATTGAATTTAAATTTCATTCTATATTTAAAATTTTCAATAAAATCTTGACATATCATATTTATACAAACACAATCATAATAATTGCACAGTAATAGAATATTTAGTTTCATAGACCAATATAATAATAAATGACTATTAATAACTACCATAATTATCAAATTTCATATTTAGACAAAAATAAAAATAATAATAATACAAAGAAAAAATCATATCATCTTAGAATTTCTTGTGCATTGCATGAGTTACCACTAGTATATGTAAAAAAGTTTGGTTAATGGGTGCTTTTAGGGCATTTGTTAATAGACTATTTTAGAAAAAAATTTATACAACTTTTATAACTAATATAAAAAATTGTCAAAAAATCAATTAATTTTTCTTTTCCTATAAAATATTTCTAAATATATTTCTTAAACTAATGCCTTGATGGAATCGTTAATTTTTCCTATGTAAAAACAAGAACCTCAGTCATAATGGTCTAAGAATTTCTACAAAGTGGCACATTTATTAAGGAAATATGATTCTTTTAATATAGCCTCCCACCTCATCAAAACCCAACATTTATGTCAATGTATTAACCATGAGTTAATGGGATAAATATATTTATTAATTATCTAGAGATGGTGAACTAACTATTTCTATAGAGGAATTTTATTATTATTATTATTATTATTATTATTATTATTATTATTATTATAATAGATAATTCATTTGGGGTCATGTAACAAGTTTCCTTAGAGAAGTTTTAATATCACTCTCATAGGAAATATAAAAAGCTATTAAAAAAAAATCAGTTGTTTTTTTGTTCCCCTTATATTTCTTAAACCAATACCCTTAGAGCTTTTATATCAGTACGTGTATAATAGAAAACTGTGTAAAATTTACAGAATTTTAAATAAAAATGACCTATATTAGTTTGTGTATAATTGTATAAATTTACAAGTTTGCTATAATAACTGTGTAAATTTATATTAATACTATTCATTTTGTATTTAGTTGTTTATTATTTTTTACGTATCTCAAGGATGAAGAAAGGGAGTGAATGGTGGTTGTAGTATGCGAGAAAAGAGAAACAATTTAAAAAATCAAGAAAATTTGATATTTTAATAAAATATAGTGTAAAATAGATAATCTAGTGTGAGGTGTTTTGAGAAATGAGTACGTAAAATATAAAAAGTACGTTCATATGCTAAAATAGATAAGAATTTTACATAGACTAATGTGAATGTTCTAAGGGTATCCGTTAACTTTTCCAATTTATTTGAAACATACACACGCACACCCAATCATAGTGGTCTAAGGTTTCGCCAAGTGGTGCATTCCTTGATAAGTAGTTAAGTACAACTCTCTTCATTTAGCTTTCCACCTCATCAAAACTTTGCATTTATGTCAATGTATTAATTACTTGCCTTGAGTTAATTGGATAAATGCATCCATTTATATGTATTAATTATCCATTGTCGGTGCATAAACTATTTTTATAAAAAGAAATTTATATGGTTATTGTAAGGACACAATTTTTAACGACCCAAGGATGGGCTCGTATGTAAAAGGGCCCGAACAATACAATTTGTAGAGAGTGGGTTTGGAAAGGCTGGACTTTGGTCGTTGGGCGACGGTTCGGTCGGGATTTTCATGGAAGCCCATATGAAGGTGGGTTTGGCCTGTATGGCTAAGTCTTACACGGGTATGGTGTGAGGATCTATCTCCTCGGAATTAGTCCGAGGAGTGTCTCGTCCTTGTCATCCCTCTTCTTTATGAGTTCCTTCTTCTCCTTTCTCCTGGTTCTTGGGCCCATCCTTTTGTCAATGCTATGAGCTTCCCTTTTATACTAGTATTTCCTTCCCATTCTTCACCTACGTGTCCGTTTCTCCTTGGTCGGGGTGGTTACGCGTCTTGTCAATCCTCACATCAGAGTGGTTGGGAAAAGCTGGATAGCATGGTATGAGTATGGGTTTGTCAGGCGATGGGCTCCACATTGAGGTGTTGGCAGCCTTCTCCCTCGTGCTGCTCTTGTACTAAGTCTGTCATTTTCTTCAGGCGTTTTTGTGAGATGTTGGATGTAAAGTCGTCCTCGGCCACATCCTTGTGCCTCCGAGGAGTTTCCATTCCGCGTCCTTGACAGTAGGGCTTCTCGGCTTGGGCTTTGGGCCCTTAATACAAAGTGGGCTGGGACCTCAGATTTCGGGCCCCACAGTTATTTTCATAAAATTTATATACAAACAATACAATTTATTTGGCACAGTTACTTTCAAAAAGGAAAAAAAAAAAAAAAATGATTTGGAATATGACATTCTTCCAATCGTTTAATTGATTTATAACAATTGAAACAAAAATCATCAAAAGATAAAAGCAAATTTAATTACACATGCAATAAAAATATGAAAAACAGTTGTGTGCTTAAATTAGTCGAAATAGTTAAATATTTGTAAGTTCACTAGGGTGATATGTTCATATTTTTAATTATATTTATTTTAACAGTTTACATTTCCTAACTCCTTTAATGAAATTCTCAAAAAAAAAATCCTTTACGGACACACACACACACACATAACCAACACTGTAGTAGCCATTTTTTTTTTTTTTAAAAAAAAATACTAAGTATTTTAACATATACACACGGGGAGAGTGGAAAAGGTCTTAAAGAAACTGACAGTGGTGTAGTAGCCAAAATGTATGTTGTGTAATCAAATAGAGTACTAATATTCCTATATAATAAAAAAGTACTAATAGGATAAATTGCATTTAATTTCATGTACTAATTATTTATGTAAAATGCTATGATTAATTTTATAATATGTATGTAAGAAACAATTGATTTATACTACGATATTCTTGGTCAAATTAAGTTGCCTTGGCAACAAATGAAACAAAGTCCAATAAAAAATAATTAAAAATATAAAAAATAATTATGCTCTTAAATTAATAAAATAATTATCAGTTCACATAATTGATAGGTTCATATTCTTAATTATAATAATTCTAACACTTGCATTTTCTCTCTTCTAATTGCATGTAATATAATTGAAGTTAATTTCCCAAATATATAATATATAATAAGTATTGCACATGTATCATAAGATAATTTCTTACAAATATTTCAAAACGCACGACTTATCATGTGGACATCGAATAATTTTCTCGCAATAGTTGAGGTGATAAATTATCAATATTTAATAGTAGCCACTAAAGTGATGTAAATGATGAGTCAATATATAATTCAATAATAACTTACTACCTTAGCAAATTATGAAAAACAATTATTATGCGGGTAGCATTACTCACAAAAAAAAAAAAAAAAAATCATTCCAAAATTATTTTTTTCTTACCATTTCATTCTGCATTTACCTCTGCTATATAACATCAATATTTATTGCACAACACTATTCTAGCTTTAATTACCTATCTTACGTCTAATTTTTTAATGACAAAACTTAAGTACAGTACCTCAGATGCTGTTCTTTAGGTTCCCATCTTAAGATTCAGTCATGTGATTATTTAACTAAAAAATACACTTCCATTCCATGACAAAAAATCCACATGGCAGATTTTTAAAAGGGGAATCTAAAGAATATCACCTAAGTACTACACTTAAGTCTTGCCCATTTTTTAAATCTCTCTCTCTATTATTCAAATAATATATCCATAACCTCAAAGGTTTTTTTTTTTTTTTTTTTTTTTTTTTTTTTTTTTTTTTTAAATCCAAAAAAATATAACTTTTTTAATCCAACTTTTTTTCTTTTCTTTTCGAGAATGACATCTTGGATATAAATTTCTTGACTCATTTGACTTAAAAAAATAAAATCATATTTTCAAAAATTGGGCCTGTTTGGTGAGTTAGTTTGAATAATGTTGTTTGAGTGTTTTTGATATACATGTAGGTGAAAAAGTGTGTGGAAATGTGTGTTATGTTGTTTAAAATGTGTAGTTTTGTGTTTGAGTAGGACTGCCAAACAGGCCTCAATCTTTAGAAAATTTATGTATAAAATAATTAGTGAAGTTTTAGTCCTGCACAAATGCTAAACTAACTTAAAAAAGAAAAAAAAAAAAAAGTCTAAACTTAAACAAAACCTAAATTTTGTAAAACTAGGCTATTTTACTCTAAACTGAAAGTAGAATCTTTCCTATATTTTAATTATTTTACTTAAATAAAAAACTTACAGCTCTCTCTCTCTCTCTCTCTCTCTCTCTCTCTCTCTCTCTACCTGAATTCACGGACAATAATGTGTGTACTCTTCAGTACAGTCCCGTTGATGGTTTGGCTTTTGCTGATTGTTGGGGTTGTGATTCTGTGGACTAAAAGTGACATAAATAATAGGTTCTACTAGTCCACAATATTTTGCAGAAACCCATGTGTAATAAGTTACTGCTCTCTTTGCAGGTTTTGAGTTTTGACCTCAATGCCTTTTACTCTTTTATCTTTAAATGGTCACGCACCCTGATAGAGATATAACAAATAAAGCAAAAGCCTGAAAGCCTTTCTTCATGACTCCTATATTTTAATATTCTCAACTCCAAGGACTAATTTAAGGATTCTCTAACTTCCTAAACTTCTTTCTGTTTCTTTATTTACTTTTTTTTTCCCCCACTTTCTGCTGGGCTCAGTAATTTCAGTTCCTATATGCGCTCATGTGCCTATGTGTAAAATGGCAATAAAAAAGGTTAGAAGAGTAAAAACAATCCCTTCTTGGATAAGTGAAGATAACCCATTTAACCTGCACAACACAAGTATAAGTGCTTGTGGGGTGTGGGGGGTCAAGGGCTAAGATTCAAGTTTCCAGGAGAAAACTTCACACATATATACACTTAGATTATGTTAGAGTAGAATTTTTATCTCGTAAAAAAAGAAAAAAGAAAAAAAAAAGGTCTTTAACCTATCGCGCCATTTAACCAAAAAAAAAAAAAAAAGACTAAATGGTACCTCTCTCTAATTACCTAGTGCTTGGAGGAGTAAAGGGAGAGCGTGAGTTCAAGCTTGAGGGGCAACATATTTAGTGTATAAGTATTTCTAACTGTCTAAAAAAAGGAAGAAGAAGAAGTTCTTTCACCTGATATTCAAATAGAATTGTGCTAATATACCTTAGTATTTTCCATTTGTAGTCAGTGAGCCTATTCTAGTGGGAAATAATTCAAATCAGTTCTTGTTTCTCAACTTAAGGAAATAAAGGTGGATTCCTAACAACAAAGTTGACAAGAAAAACAACTGTGCACCAAAAAAAAATATATATACACACACATTGATGTACAACAAGTGGGAAGGAGAATTCAAAACACAAGTTCTCAAAATATGAAGGAATTGAAAAACAACTCTTTTTCTGTTTTCGATTTCTTGTTTTCAAAAACAAGGAAAACACAGATTTTTGTAAAAGGACCAATGCATATTAAGTGCACAGTAGTGCATAAATAAATCTATTTCTTAAGCTACTTTTTTTTTTTCACCTCAAGCGACCCGATGATGTTTAGCTTCACGTGATCACTATTCTTTGATTATATTTTTGTCTCATTGCAAGTTTTTCTCTTTAAACCCTTTTCTCACAATTCATTTTTAATTTGATTGGTCGTTCCAATGCTTTCGGGTGGCCTTGCTCATGAGAAAATGATCTTATAGAGCAGCTACGTGAAGTTACCCTTCACATGTGGTGAGTCTCATATGTTGTGAGAGAATGGTCTCATGAAGCGACTCCATAAGATACCTCCTCTTTGTGAGCTGACCATTGTTAAGGGAAAAAGAATTGAAGCTTGCTAGAATTGAAATTGGGGAATTCCCAGGGAAAATTTGGGTGGTTTTGATGTCTATTTTCTTGCAACTTTTTCTTTTAACCTTAGTTTATTTGATACACAACTTTTTAAATCATCACTTTTCCCTAAATACAAGCACATAAGCAAATCGTTAACTCAACTAAGTACTCATCCGAATGCACCTGTGGTGTGATTTGCTCTAATTTGTGGAATTTACTGGTGGATAGGTGATAAATTTGGGTTTAATGGGTGGTGGATTTCTTGGGAAATAGTATATTTTCCAAGATTTATACGGTGGGCTGGTGTTATTTTGGGGTTTTTGGGGAGGATTGGTTATCAAAGTTGTAGTTTTTGTAGGAAAATCTTTGGTGGGTAGTTTGGCTGGTTTCAATGATGAGTCAATATCAATTAAATCTTTGTTTGGTTCTTGAGAAAAAAGAAGGAAAATAAAATTTGTGATTTTTTAAAATTTTTTTCGGCAACCAAACAATTTTTTGGTTTTTTCGTTCTCAACATTCCAAATGCGATTTTGGTTAGAAAACAAAATTTCACAAAATTGTTCTTTGTTCTTCATCCCAAAAAACAGTTTTCAAATAAATAAATGAAAATGAAAACACATCCAAACTGATCATAGAGTGTCTCCCAATAAAAAGGGTTTCCCATGTGATCCTGTTGAAACCACAACCACTAATTAAGAGACTTGGAAACAGAAATAAATCCACTCCAAATATGCACCACTGATATCTTCCTAGCCTGGCTCCATTCAGCAAAGCTCTTACCCCATCTTCTAAGGCTTAGAAAGTGATGAAAATTTATATTTAGTGCCTGATACAGCATTGTTCAGAATTTGTGTCTTCCCTTTTTGTTTTTCTCAACCCTGAGTTCAGAACAGCTCACATATTCCCACAAGAATGAAATCCCACAAATCTATCATAATTTTGTTCTTAATTGGTGGCAAAGACTAACTTCTAAAACACAGTATCTTAACCTTTAAGTCATTTATCCAAATCCACAACTAGGTCCCTTCAACTGGGCGGTAGAAATTAGTGACAATTAGTAAATCTTGTCAATGGTGAAACTGGAATTGAAGAACGTGTAAAGTATGGTAAATAATTATTGGTACGTCTCCGGCTTTGGAATCAGCTGAGCTCTCCCATGTTCTGTGACTGAGAATGGAAGATAAAAAACAGGAGAGAGAATAGAAAGGCCCACCATTCTCACTGATATGCGGTGCACTACAGAGCTTATAGACTAAAGGGGATTTTCTTTAGGGTTGATGGTGACTCTGCTTTTATTGGCTTGGCACATGGAAGGCCATGTTACTCTTGGCCCAAAACCTCTAGTACAGACAACATAGTAAAGGTCCTGATGAGATCATTCCAAGTACTTGAAACGGTTAGCTTTACTTACCCAGCTATAACTTAAATTGTAACTGCCTGCTTGGAAGTTGGAATCTTTTATCAATCCCTAGGTTTTGTGAAATCTTTTTTCCTCAGTTTCACTGATTCCTACTGAAAATGTGGTGAGTTATGAGATCATGATATTAAAAATATGAAAAGGCATGACGCCTTTATCCATCTCAACGTCTTTTTAAAAAAAAATGGTAATTGCATACGCATGGTAGATCTTGAACCCACGATCTCATCCTCTCCCTTATTCTTAATTCTTTCAACAAAAGGATATAGCATTTGAGTTGGAACTTAGAACTCATTGGCAATGTTCTTACTAGAAACATTATTCTCTACATTTTCATACGGATATCTATGGTATCACAGAAAAATATGATTAGTTCAGATGATATCAACTGGGTGTGGTACATAGTACATATTCATGTGGCTTGTAAAGAAATGCTTGGATGAAGAGTGATAATATAAATAATGGAACTTAATGATGATTTCAGAGTACATCATGTTCAATAGAGAGCTTTAGATACTCAAAAATCTATAGAAATAAAATTAGTTGAGTATATCTGCAAAAGATGGTTCTACTTATATCCAAATATTCTTAAGCATGGAGAGAGCCACATGATCATACAAACATAGTGATGCCATTAAAATGTAAACAGGCAAAATTGGTAATGCCTGTGGCTTTAAGGGAATCGACTACTAGGATGGAAAATGGCATGTGAGGTGATGTCTAACGTATATCACAAATAGCTAAAGGCAATTTGACAACGATTAATCATTGTACTACAACAAGTATTAAAAGCCTTATGCAATAATAGAGAAGAGAACATTATTCACTTGACCTGCTTCAATTTAAGAGGATTTCTGAGATTTAAGGATAAGACTCGAACCTGGTATGTGCCAAACCAAGATAAGGTGAAAATGAATTGTAATTGTACTGGCGAGGACAGCATGTGCAGGACCCATCCAAAAGCTAGTCTGGATGGTCCCGTTGCAGTTAACTGCTTATAAACATCAGAAGGACTAATATACGTACTTGAGGAGGGCCCTCAGCTTAATTGATATGTACTGCATAAAGGGAACTTTGATGCAGGATCACATGTTCTGTGAAAATCCAGGAACCTTTGGAAAGAAAATTCAACTAAGCAGGTTAAGGTGCAAATAAAGAAAAAACTATGAGGATACAATACAGAAAAATAGTGCAGTACTAGTAGAAATTATATCAAGGTCACAATTTAATCCATCACAAATTATAAAAAAAGAGAGCAACATCATGAAGAATCTTATGCAGCAATTTCCGAGCCTCTCCGCTTGGCAGCACCATCTTACAGACAATTCTTTGCAAATCATGCTTAAAAGGAAATTATATCATTTATGCACATGACAAATAAACCCAATATTGTTCTAATGGCATCATCCTAACCTCCTGCTGTATCACAACATCATGAATCATAGGTATACAAGCACGGGTTTCATTCATAAAGGTTAACTAGCTACGTCATTCTGAACCTCTCCTCTTGGCATCCCCATCTTACAGACAATTCTTAAAGCGCAAGATAATGCAAATCATGCTTAAAGGGAAATTATATCATTTATGCATATGAAAAATAAACCCAATATTGTTCTAGTTGCATCATTTTAACCTCCTGCTCTATCATAACATCATGACTCATATATTAATACAAGCACAGCATACATTCAAAAAGGTTAACTAATTACATCAGTCTTTTTGACTCTACAATAACAGCTAAATTGCTTGCAAGCCACCTTTAGCCCAACAAATTATGAAAGGACAACTTCTGGAACAACAAAATGTATCCTTGTTTCAGTGAAGCTATAGCCCAAGATAGAGGGTAGGTTGGTTCACTTGAAGAGAATCTTTTCTATAATCGGACTTGACTATTTTGTGCATATTTTATGCATTAACAAGTTCTGTAATCTCTTGTAGAAGAAGAGATGCAACATAATTCAGATAATGCTTTATCTTCTTCTTCTTCCTTAATTTTTTTTTTCAAAGTGTCACTGTGTTTTATCTATTTTTATGATATATACTATTGGAGTGAAACAAAAGATCTAAAGAATAGTATTCATCAAAAAAGAATTCTGCATAATTCTTAAATGATCCACACTAGCTTTTGCTAGTTTTCATTTTCTTAATTGACTTTAAGCAAAATTTCAGAACAAGTTCAAAAAAGAAAATAGATATTTTTTAAAAGGCCAATGATACATGACAGCAAAGATGCAATAAATTTAATTTTATAACTTGTATTAATCTAATGATACTTTTTTTTTTGCCTCCTTTCCTTATTGATACAAACTCAATGAGATAAAAAGGCCATAAAAAAAAAAGAGAGGGAAAACAAAGCTGACAAAAAATTCTCCACAGCCGAGAACTAAGAAGGTACATATCATTGTTGCAAATGCCAACGAGTGTATATGCTGCAAAACCAATTTGAAGTAGAATCTGAAAAAATCTGCAGGAATAATGTTGTCATTCACTGATCAGAGATAGATTTCAACTGTTGATGCGGCCCATCTATCACACTTATTTGTCGCTTGAGTTTAGCAATATGAGCTTGCACCTGTATAGTAAATCAGAATCAAACAGTCAAATATTTGGGTTGTACATGTTTCAGAATAATATTTAATATTTGAACAGTTTATCTAAACTAATATAGGTAGGCAACAAGCTTGACTGAAATTATATAACACGCTTTTCATGCAACAGGAATACAAAAAGTTAAAATTCTTGCACATATCTTCAAACAAGAAAGCCATCCCATTGCTCATTCCAAATTTTGGGATTTAAAACCAATTTAATTGGCTTATTTTGGAGTTCCTCAGTGAATCAACTAAGTATTGCAATTGACTTCATATAATTAGATAAGGAATTTCAGGATGAAAAAACAAATGCACATGAAGAAAGAACAAAAACATATTATCCTAGAATTATTAAAAAATAAATAAACGAATGAGTTGTGAAACTTTTGAGATATGTGAGCATGCGAGGATTGTAGAATCATATATGATTATTTTGTTGGCTTCATAGAAAACTCAAGAATATACCAGGTATCTTAAGAGTGATTAAACAATTTGTTGCTATGATCACATCTTAAGAGAGGATTCAGCCAAGTCCTGACCCTAGTCATGCCCCAGAACAGTCAACCAGGTCTATGTTGCCTATTTAAAATTAAAGGCCATTTGAGATATAGGAATTCATTACATGCTAATAAACACAGATGATGTGAATCGTATATAATGATGTCCAAAATGATATGTCAATAACTCTGTGTGAGCAACTGCCCATGAAAGAAACTGAACTGAAGAGAGAAATAATCTCTGGCTAGACTGGTTCTATACTTTCTGATATAGAGCAATGTCAAGGAGGTCAGTTCAATGCATATGGCAGATGCATCATCAGTGTTGGGATCATAGATCTCTGAGAGTTTGGAGAGTCTCTCTATGAAGGCTTGATAAGACTTGTTGGGATACCACATTATCCTAAAAGCTGAAGCCAATAGGACTGTGCCTAATAATATTATATTAACTACTCAATCTTGTCACTATAAACTGATGTGGGACTCGATAACTTAAACAATCACATGTGAATATTCCAACAAATCTCTCCTTCCTTCATGAGTAAAGCTTCTACCATGTCATATCTAGATACAATCCAACTAGCCTCCCATTTGAACGGAAGCCATTTTATTTTCATTTTTAACAATCCATGCATCAATGTCATCATCAATCCAATGCTCACCATTAAGACTGCACCAAACTTATCAGTCCTGTAACTCAGAATTGTAGGAGTCCACCTAATAATGCATGGTTATCATACTCCTATGTTTCAACAACCATATTACCCAAAGCAAGCTACGTCTTTTGTTTAGTTTTTTTCCCCCCTATCAGTTTCCACCAAGCTATGTTTTTATTCCCCCCCCCCCCCCCCCCCCATCCGGTTTCCTTAGCAGTCTTCTTCACTACAAGCATGCACCATGATGCATTTTTCTTAATTATCATTGCAAAGTCTAAGCTTATGTTGTATGAGTTTCATTTGATTGAATGACATGATGCTAACTATTGAGTTTCATTTGATTGATTGACAAGATGTTGTGACAAGAAAATATAGCCAAATCATTTTTTACTTTTTAAAGAAAAAATAGAGCCATAGATAAGAAACTGTAAAATTTGATTAATCCAGATCTAAATAGAGACTCATTTTTCCAACACAGACAACAAAAATGTCTCACAATTACCTAAGAAGTCACTTGAAAAATGCAACTAGAAAACAAGCACTATTTCAAAGAAGGCATGCAACAACTCATATACACAATAAGAGAAAAAGATCCACTTTAGATTTTAAAACATAGTCCTCCGAATATGTAACCCAGGTTCTTTCTAAATGGCAGAAAGAATAAGCGCAAAGAGCTCTTTCAAGATGAAGTCTCTGGACAGGAAAATAAATGTGCAGAAAGGATGGTATGAGCACTGCAACATGCAATGCATAGGGGCTCAGATTCTGTACCAAGAGAGCTAAAGACACTTTTTTTTTTTGATAAGTAATGAGACTTTTATTGAAAAAATTGAACATCATGTTCACGATGCTAAAGACACATTTACATTGTTTATGGCTTGGATGGTAATCGTGTTCAACAAGAATGCTTACATGACATGACAGACAACATTCATGATTTCAAGGAAGCACTCATGCTGACCTGTTGACGAGCTGCTGCAAGTTGTAAAAGTTCATCTGCTTCTGAGAAATTCATGAACCACTGACTTAGGGGGTGATCTTTAGTGTCACCTCTCTTCCTTCTACTTGCATCCTCAACTGGTACTACATGAAATTAAAAGGCACGTTTATCCATTGAAAGCATGGCCAATAGCAAAAGACTACAGAGCCGGTTAGGAAAGCACAAACCAGGAGGAGGCAAAGTAAATCCAATTGGTAATCTGGGCAGGGTTACAGCTGGATGATTCTGCACACGAGCTAAAAAACCTTCTGAAGGCTCAGGGAACACAATCTCATCATAAGTTTCCATAACAACAGGCTTCTTGGTAGACATGGGACCAGATTCATCCTCGGGGTACAACTTCAAATGATGATATCTGTGAATATATTAAACTTCAACAACATACTGTAAGCTAAGAGTTTATATTATCTTTTTACATATTGGGCTATCATTATTGACTGCATCCTATATTTTATCTAAACACAAAAGGGTCAGGACAATTATTTGATAGGATCCTCTCATTTAAACACAAAAAGATCAGGAAAAGATTTCATACTTTAGCACATGATACATGTTAAAAGTCAGCCCACCTACTTCAGTCTTTTCAGTCATTTGGTTCCAATAAAAATCTTTGGAGATGACCGTATAAAATGTTTTGTGAACAAAATATATTTAAATCACACTGTTAAAACTAATGTAATTGAGATTTTTTTCTTGTTAAAACCAATCCAACACTGACCCACTCAGAAGGTGATTTTTACTCCGCTATCTATGCCAATAAGGCACTAATGCTGCAAGGATTTGTTCCCAGAGGACACTGGTAACAGCTCAGGCAGGTTGATGACCATGATAGTGTTGTGGAAATCAAAACCAAGTAGTAGCTGTTTCAATCTTAATTTAGAATTGTTGTTTGATTTAGTAGTATTGTTCTTATTGATCACAATTTGGATCTTTACTGTATACTCCTAAATACATATAGTATTAACTTAAAGTTTGGTTGAGCAAATACCATATAAATCAGAACCAGATACAAAGCAAAGCAACTTACAAGTTTACAGGCTTATCACAAACATCACTATGGAAATAAAGCGTGATGGCGATTTCAAATTCACCCCATCCAGCTTCCGATACCTCAAACGGCGGCGACTCCAGTACCCTTGTAGGGCTATTGAAACTGGAATGCAGCTGAAAAACAACGCGCTTTACCACCACTCCCAGATCCTCATTCATTGCCCCGCGAACATACACAGTCCACTTATGTGACTGGTACCTTATTACATTCACAAGTTAGAGAATGTAAAGAACAAGCATTCTATTCAATATGTAAAACAGGCTATTCCAGAAGCTATAAAGCTATAAACAAAACAGTGAAACACCTAAACAATACTTACTCGCTTGCCTTCTTCCCTAACCAGAATGCCATGCTACCATACACAATGGGACAGCTTATTTCAACATCCTTGAGTTTCTTATTCAAAATCTACACCCAAAAAAAAAAGAAAAAAAAAGAAAAAACAATAAACAACCATTCTACATAGATAATGAAAGTTCAAAACAGAGTATCACTGTGTAAAATTCAAAATTTGTTTTTGAACTTGTGGTAAACATTTTCATGCTAATTAAAACAATGGGTGCACGTTCAAATTTGATTTCAACACTAAGCTCATGAAAAACAAATACAATAGAAAACACTAAAATTTACAATAACTAAAGCAAACTATTAAAAAAAAAAAGATTTTTGTTATCAAAAACAAATTTTGAGCATCTGGGTATCAATATTTTGGTGATTTAGGAAATGGGTAGTCATCAAAATTTGAATCGAAACACAAAGAAACCATTACCTTCTTTTCAGTGTCCATTTTGGTTCGCTGTGATTTGAATGTGGGCCCACTTGTCTCTGGCTGATCTGGACTGTGTTTTTTGGAAGAGGAACTGTTATTCATTTCCTACAACAAAGTTCCTCCTTCTTAGGAATCGGAGTTTGAATCCAAGAAATTAGGGTTTTTCTATGCGAGGTTACAGAGTACGGTCTCCAAACCACTAGGGTTCTCTGGAAGGGTAGCCTATGATAAGGCTTCACAGATGTATTATGTGAAACCAATAAAACTATGACACATCACTCAGCCAGAAAAATTTTACTTGACCAAATGACTAAAACACCCTTTTTTACTGCTGTGGAGGGCTCATGAATGGTTTATATAGGTGAGCCCACCATACTCAAACACTAGCCTTTTCTTTTACCGTTAAAATGACGGGTATGCGTATGCCTTTAAAATCTAGATTTGTGGGTGGTTTTGCAATGATGCCCTTATCCTTGGGAAGATTTTGGTTTTTCACACAACTTTTCTAAACCAAAAGCCATGTCTAAGCTGTGGTTCAATGGAAAATATTTTTCAATTGTAAAATAATTCAGGTGAAAATACATTTCAAAAAAGAAAATATTTCCGGTGTTTGATTGCATTTCAAAAAATGATATAAAAAACTAGCGGTGACGGAGACCGGTGGCAATTAGCGATTGATGGTGGTAGAGACCCGCGACTACCAGTGACCAATGATGGTAGAGACAAGAGGCGACTAGAGGCCACCAGCAACTGGAGGTGGTGGTGACTAGAGGCAATCGGTGGTGGTGGTGGTAGTTGGCGACCGAAGACTGGGGACATTTGTGGGGGGTGGTGTTTAGGTGGCTAACAGTGGGGGTTGAGGTTCGGTTAATGAGTTTTGAGTGAGGTGTGAAATAGTTTACAAAATATGAAGGTGTAAACCAATTTCCGCTATAAGTGCCATTATTTTACGGTGAATTGGAAAATAATTTTCGGTTGACCAACGTTTTTAGTAGCCCTAAACACCCGTAGATGTGGAAAATCTTTACCAAAAATCAATTTCCGTCAAACCAAACAACAACCTAAACCAAAAGCCAAGGCTAGACTTGTAAATCCTCTATTAGTTTTTTTCTTTGCCTAGGTGCTATGAGAGTAATTAATGCATTAGTTAGAAAGTGTGAGTTGTTCAAAAAAAAAAAAAAACAAAAAAGTTATAGAAAGACATAAAATAACATTAGTAAAAGTAATTTAAAAAAAAAGGACTTACAATGAAGAAAGTTATAGAAAATATGAATTCAAATATAATAAAACAAAGGAAAAAAAAAAAAAAAACATGTAGTCCACTCTTAACTTATTTGTTGAGAATACATATTTGACCATAAAATTTTGGGAATAAGGCTTATTGTTGTTGTTGTTGTCGTCTAGATGCTCTGAGAAAGATGTAGCATATGTCGTGCATAAGATAATGATTGTTTTTCATGACACTTCATGCTTAGGGCTATTAATTAACCAAATTGTTTATGAAACACTTGAGTTTGGTTCGGGGAAAAGCTTGCTCATATTTGTTTGTTTTATTTGGATTTAACTATTAAACGAGCAAAACTCAAACGTAATAATGTGTTCATGAACAAATTTGTGAAGATGAGGCTCAATCTAATTATAATGTATACTTGTCAAAAAAAAATATATATATATATATATATGTATATAGACTTGAGATTGGATTATATAAGTTTGTAAATATGTTCATATGATATCATATTCAATTATTATTTGTAGTTGATTGATAACATAAACAATCCATTCATGGTGATATTCATAGATTTGTGAATCAATAAAACATTGTAGTCATGGTTTGATTATTTATGGAAAAAGAGTAAGTTAATTAAGTAGTTTTTGAATAGGCTCGAGTTTGTATATCAAGAAAATGAACCAAATTTGAATATGTAATCTTGTTTAGAAATAAGCTCTAGCTCGATTCATGTTTGAAACAAAATTAAATGAATAAGCTTGAACTTTTAATACTCAGCATGGCTGGAATGATTTACAGTCCCAACTTTGGGTTTAGCAACGGATAAGTGTAACTAGAGTACTCATTTTGAAGGGAGTTTAAGGCTTACACTTATGAGCTGTATCTACTAATCTCTTATAACTATTTAGGGGGGGGGGGGAGGAAATGAATGGCATGACAAGTGTTGTTGTCTTGTCGATATGACACCTTTAACCAAAAAAGAAAAAAAGAAAAAAAAAGTTAATTATTGCGATTTCTTTCTTTTGATTAGTATATTTGAGATTAAATACTTAGCAGCAATGTTAGTTTGTTCAGTTGGGTGCAATTGTGTAAACCATCATTGCAAGCTCCTGAATATGTTAGATGGGAAAGTTACTCTGCTCAAAACATGATGACGACGACAAAGAAGAGAACTCAAGATGTTTGTGTGGTTGGGTTCTTATGCAAGAGGCTGACTCAAAAGTTTGAATCATTCATTCATGGGTCCATATATTTTGATGAATCAGCCCATGATCGGCAACTTTAGGCATTTTTTACAAGACTTTTTTTCTTTTGCTCAAGGGCAGATCCTTTACAAGAAAGTTGATCATTGAAAGCTGAGAGAAATTAAAGCAGCACCCATCCATTATTTTCACAGCCACAAATTGAATGGTGGTTCAGAATTCCCAATTAAATGCTAGACAAGATCAAATGAGTCATTTTATTACTTCAATTCACAAAACTGAGGTGGAGGTCCCTTTCATCCAAGTACAAGAACAATGAAGGAGAAGTGTGTACATGTATATATACACAACTAATTATGTGAGCACAAATGCAAAGTCCCATTATATATCGTGAATCAACCAACCATTTCTTACAGAGAGATAAAATCCCTGATGAAACTTAATTGATGATGCATTTGTTTGTTAGGTTGAAAAGTGCTAACCTGCTCACTAAGTTACTGGTATGAGTCTTGTGCACAGGATTGTTTGGTTGAGAGCATCCCAAAGTACATGCCTACTGCCTGTATTACTTATATCTTATATGCCAATCTGCACCAAATTAAGAGCATATGCAGTTGCATTCAGCACAATCAGCCTACAGAAGACACCAACTGATTGAAGTTCTATTTTGATATTTTGGCTGGAAGCACTAAATGAAGTTCAAAGGATGATTTTTTCAAAGATTATGATCAACTATGAGAACAAAAAAGGTGTAAAGTAAGGTCCTAGCTTCACTTTTGTTTTGATTAATGCAATAATTCTCCAAGAACTTGTCAATTCCAGACCTATTCCCTTCTTTTCACTTCTTGTTTCGACTTTAGATGCTACCATTTGACTACTTGCAACATCACAATTTGAGTTTAAAGGCAGTATCATGGTATCTCTTCACAAGGAAACCTCAAATGCTCCATATGTTTCTCTTTCAGAATCATGTGACCTAAATCCAACTACATCCAACATCTTTCTTTAACCCTCTCTCTTTCATCAGTTCCCTCAACTGCTCAATCTCATCCCACATACCCAACTTGGCATATAAATTTGATAACATAATATAAACCCCCACATTCTGAGGATCCAAGTCAATTGCCCTTTGAGCAGCCAACTTGCCCAACTCTATATTTCCGCAATCCTTGCAGGCGCTAAGCAAAGCCCCCCACATGGAAACGCTGCAACTTCCATGTCCTTTATGGACCATCTCATTCACCAGCCTCAATGCCCTATCCAACTGACCAGCCCTACAAAGCAAGTCAATCAGACAACTGTAATGCTCAGGGCCAGGGTCCAACCCGAAGTCATGAGTCATGGATTTGAATAACTCAACTCCAAGGTTCACTTGGCCAGTGTGACCACAAGCAGATAGGACTGTCACAAATGCCACCTCATCTGGTTTAATCCCTTCCTTTAACATCTCTTGGTATAATCTAACAACTTCTTCATTGTGTCCATTTCTACCATATACACCAAGCATTGAAGTCCATAAAACGACATCCCTTTGACACTCTTTTCCTTTCCCAATTCCTGCCAAATTAAAGACTTGCCAAGCCTTCTCTACTAGGCCACACTTTCCGTACATTTCAATCAATGAACTCTGAAGAAACACATCCTTTCCCACATCATATATTCTACGAATCAAATAGGCGTGCACCTGCATCCCGAATTCAATTGCAGATAGTCCAGCGCATGCCCGCAATATTGCTGACAATGTGAAGTGATCATAATCCAAATTCAACATGGGCATCTTACGAACCAGTTTAAGTCCCTCAAGCCACATCTTGGCCTCACCATAACCTGACAACAGTGCATTAGCGCACACACTGTTTTTCTCAGGAATTTCATCAAACACCCCTTCTGCATCATCAATAATCAACGACTTTGAATACAAATCAACCAGAGCACTTCCCACAAAAACACTGGATGACCAACCGGATTTAGCCACAAGGGCATGTACCTGCTGACCAAATTTAACATTTCTGATAGAAGAGGAAGCTGTTAAAGAGCTACACAAAGTATATGTATCTATAGGCACACCATAGATGTGCATGAAAGAAAAGGTTTTTAGTGCATTAAATGCCAACCCATTTCGGCTAAAGCCGGATAATATAACATTAAAGGGAATTGGGTTCTTGGGATTCATGCATTTGAAGAAGTTGGTCAGGGTTTGAGGGTTGTTTCTGTGAAGGCATGTGGTGTATGAATGGATGAGTTCAGTATGAAAATTAAGGGAAATAAAGAGCAAGCCTGTTCTAAGTAGATGAGCATGGAGCTTCTTAATGTCCCTAAGATTCCTACTTTGAGAACAATGGTTTAAGAATCCAGTGATAGAATCTACGATTTGTGCATTTTGGAAGTGGCATTGGTTGGACATAGAAATTATGAGCTTTGAGGTCTAGGTGTTCGATGTCAAATATATGTTATTTACAGACTCACAGGGGCAGCTTGGTAACTTTGGTTATTTCAGATATTACCGTTAAAAAAACAAATAGACCGAAAAGACCAGACTGGACTGAACTAGACCGACATGAACCAAAATGACCAAACTGGACCGAACAGTAAGTATATATATTTTTATATATGCCCTTGTTAGATGAAACAAATTTGGGGGGTGGGGGATTGTTGGGAATATACCGAATTCCCAGATTTGACAAAAGAAATTATGTGGTTTGTCAATTTGCTTTTGTCCATATAGTTGAAGTGATTTCATTTTTTTTCTAGAGAAAAATACAGACAAAATGCAGCAGTATAATATTTCTCTCTCAAAACAACACAAATCAAACTCTAATCTGAAATGATGGTATTTATATCCCATAGAGGATTTACAGTGGGCTAAAAACAGGTCAAAAATATTCCCCCAAGCTTCCACTTCATGAAGTAAGCCTTAGAAAAATCTCTTATTAAAAACTTTAGTAATTTTATATCAGGTCCGGTCATAATTCGGATCAAAGACAAACTAGACTCCACATAGCCAACAAATAACTGTTGTAAAATCTAAAGAGGGACAATTTTAACTCAATAATGTTTTGCATTCAACACTTTGACAGAAAAATGTGAGAGAAAATGCAATATTTCTAATTGTAATATTTTTAATGGGTATACAATGCCCAACTCTTCTTCTGCCAAAAGGAACTAAAAAATTTACAAAATTGTCACTGCTCATCTATTTTAATGCTGCATGTTACAATTCATCTAAGCGAGAAGTGAGATCAATGAACATGTCTTCACTGCAAGGAATTGTGAGACCACCCATTGGATGATCAAATCCAAATTCTTCCTCGGCCTTTTTTAGCAGTTGTTGAAATGTGGGCTGGTTCAAGTATGAAATAGGAATCACAAATCGCTTCTTTTCACCCTCTCCAACATATACTGCAAGGTAGCCTTTTGGAACATCTAAAGATGTTGAAGCTGCTTGCTTTGAAAATGAGTTTGTTCTTCGGAGAATGTGCTTAGCATGTATGATACCAGGAAAACGAATAGCCATTGCTATCTGTCTCTATTATTGCCTGAAAAATGGTGAAGATCACAATGAGATGGGAGGAGGAAAAGTGAGGATATGACACTAGAGGATATGAGGACTTGTTTTGGATGTGGAATGATATGTTTGTGTGTGTGTGTATATATATAAGCATGGTGCATGTGAAAATCTCTGAAATCTGGATTGAGTGGTGTAGAATCATTTGGGTAGACTTGGTGAGACATAAGCATTTGAAAGATCACATGGACCTGTCTTCCAACTAATTATCAACAACTTGGTAGTGATTGAGACTTCATATTTGTTGGCACACACTTGGTCCAAATTTTTCTGGAGAACAACCTACAAGGGACCCAGTTGACACCAAAGATATGTGGATTGGAGAATACTCAAAATAATGGGTGACCTCTTATATTAGAGGATAGGTTGAGACATATATGCCTGATATTTCTTAACAAGAATAGGCAATAGATTAGCGTCTCCAATGACATTCCCTTTGGATAAATAACTACCAAAACTTGTAAGATTTTACTTCTTTTTATCGAATGAAAAACTTATGATGACTGCTTTGGAATATTCTCTTGGAACCAATTTTGTAGAGTTTGATTCTCAACCTGCATGATATATGAATTGGCAACAAAACCTTAGTTGCAAAACAACAAGCTAATTGAAGTCACTCTTTATCACCTCCTTAATTTACACATGCCTCAACTTCTTCAAATGTAGCCTCACATTAATGTGGAGCCTTAACATCTACTACTATAGTTATTTAGGTGGTTTTTTTTTTTTTTTTTTTTTTTTTTTAATCTCTATTTTAGGTTGATGAATTTTTGTATTATTTGGAACTCTACTTTGGGTTAATGTGATTAAGTTATGTTTTTAAATTGTTATATTTTTTCTTCTCTTTGATTTCATAGATGTTATCCTATTATATTATAAATATAGTATATAAGAATATAATATTATTTTATTACATAACATTACATGACCTGGATAATTTGATGTTTATTACTATATTTTTTTTTTTTACATTTTTTTTCTTCTTACATTATTTCTACAATTTTCTTATTATTTTCTCTTGAAAAAGTGGTTATTCTCTCTCTCTCTCTCTCTCTCTCTCTCTTGATTTTTTATTCTTTCTTGCGATTCTACTTTATATTGATGAATCATTGTGATTTTTAAAACTTTATTTTGGGTCCATATGTTTTGGTGTTGTATTTTTTAGTTCCCCATTATAAGTAGTATCTCTCTCTCTCATAGTTTCAATTTGATTTTTTTTTTTTTTTTTTGAGTTAATACTTGATTATTTTGGAAGTAAAAAATTGAGTTTATATCAAAGCACAATCTTGACTATGCTAATTACAGATTGGCATTCGGTCCATTTTGGTCCACTTCATTTATTCAGTCTACTTTAGTCCACTCGATCATTTCGGTCTAATTTGGTCTACTTTAGTCCACTTAAGTTCAATTAGGTCCATACGGCTTACTTCGATCAATTTAGTGCGATTCAGTCTATTTGGTCTTCTCCGGTCCTTTTCCGTCCACTTTGGTCCATTCTGCTAATTCGCTTGATTTGGTTCATTTAGTCCACTTCGGTATATTTGGTCCATTTGGTTTATTTCTAATCACTTCAGTCCAATTTGGTGAACCTACTTAAGAATGAGAAAGTACAAGTTTGGGTTGAGAGTTCTATTAATTATTTGAATAATATCAATTGTAATTATATGATAAGTTTTGGTTATTATAATAATTTCCTTAAGAGAATGAGAATTTGAATAATAAATTTGAAATTTAAAAATATAATGCATAATAAAAATAGTTAAAAAAATGTGGACCATTTCAAAAAATAATAATATCAATAAAAAAAAGCGTAAAAAATGATTAAATTATATATTTATAAAAATAGAGTGATGGAAATTACTTTTTAAAATTGTTTAATTTTTAGGGAGAACAAATTATGTACAATAAAATCTAGAGAATAAATTATACATATTCAATACAAGTTTGTTATGAGTTTTGATTATCATATTTAGCAACAATTATTTAAACAAAAATTATACATATATACTGTAAGGACTGAAAATGTATTGACCCCAAAAAAGAAATGGGCTCAACGTTGACGGTCCACACAATAAATTTGTAGAGAGTGGGCTGAAAAGCTAGGCCTTAGCTGGCGGGCACTTGTTAGTCATGGTGGTCATGGCGATTGTGCAGAGATGAATCTAAACTTATTCGAGGAGATTTTCTCTTTGGCGCAGTTTGGGCGACTCCTGCTCATGGGCTTCGGGGGGAGCCCCCTTTTCATGGAGGAATTCTTACATTATATAGCCCTTCCCAGTTAATCCTGACATTCCATCTGTTAATCATGCAGGTTACTACTTGAGTGCTTGTCCCATCAGCTGCCTTCCCCCACCCTCTATTAGTTGCGGCAACCAAAGCCACACTGTTCAGGGGTCCTTTCCCAATTAATGCGGCCAGAACGTTAGTTGGCGCATTCAATGTGGAGGGGACAGCTTCTCCTTAAACCGCTCCTACACTGTACCTCCATACGCGTCCCACTGTACTCGCCCTTTCTTCTGGGAGCGCTCTAGGGGCTGCCTTCGATGACGTGCCGTTCTTTCCTTCTAGGTTCTGGGATGCCGAGGATAGGATTGTCCTCGGCTACATCTCTAGGCCATTTGGACTTTCGTTGCACGTCCTCGGCAACATCTCTTCTCGGCACAGGCCTTGGGCCCTAGTGTAGAGTGGGTCAGGATCGCAAATTCTTTAGGCCCACAATAGCCCCTCAAAATCCTGCTGTCCGGCTCCTCGGACAGAGAGGAGGGTTTTGATGACATCAGGCCTCTGGCATGGCTTGCCAAGCCTTGTCATCTATCAATACCGGAGCCTCTTCGTTTGCCTAAGACACGTTCCTGGCGCCTCGGAATGTGAAGCGCGTCTTCATTAAATGCGGGCGGCTCTGTGCTCCCCACGTTCAACGGTGCGATGGTAATCTAACGGTGGAGATTTCCTCACCTTTATGGGCGGGAAACTCCGCACAGTTACTTTTAATGGGAGGTATAAATAATCTTTGGAACTGATTTGTCCCTTCACTTTCACACTTAAGAGCTCTGGCGCACATATCCTGGGTTCAATCAAACTTCTAGCCAGACTCAAGTCTCTCTCCAGCATAAAAAGCCCGTCCGAGGAACTTTTCCTCATTTCTGTAAGTTTTCTACCCTTACTAACTCGTGTTTCCTCTCTTCTAGGTTTATCTTTCGCCTGTTCCTCTCCTTCTTCCGTCATCCCCTGAGTCTCTTTAGCGGTTTCTAGAAATGGGTAAATTAAAAAAGTTAGTTGAGACCGAAGATGCGATGGAAAAGTTCATCGCCGACTATAGGATACCCCCCAATGTAGGTTTGAGGTACTGCAAGGAGGGGGAGTGGCACTTTAAGAGAAGAGCGGGCGAGGTGGTGATTCCCCATAGGTTTGAGTCTGAGGACCATGCAAGACCTTGGTTCTGTCTAGTACTTTAGATTTTCTTGGAGTGTCTAGTTTCCCCATAGGTTTGAGTCCAAGGACCATGCAAGACCTTGGTTCTGTCTAGCACTTAGATTTTCTTGGAGTGTCTAATTTCCCCATAGGTTTGAGTCCGAGGACCATGCAAGACCTTGGTTCTGTCTAGCACTTAGACTTTCTTGGAGTGTCTAGTTTCCCCGTAGGTTTGAGTCCGAGGACCATGCAAGACCTTGGTTCTGTCTAGCACTTAGATTTTCTTGGGGTGTCTAGTTTCCCCATAGGTTTGAGTCCGAGAACCATGCAAGACCTTGGTTTTGTCCAAAACTTATGTTTTCTCTTTGAAGTAGTTGGTTTCCCCATAGGTTTGAGTCCGAGGACTATGCAAGACCTTGGTTCTATCCAAAACTTATGTTTTCTTTTTGAAGTAGTTGGTTTTCCCACAGGTTTGAGTCCGAGGACGATGCAAAACCTTGGTTCTGTCCAAAACTTATGTTTTCTTTTTGAAGTAGTTGGTTTCCCCATAGGTTTGAGTCCGAGGACCATGCAAGACCTTGGTTCTGTCCAAAACTTATGTCTTCTTTTTGAAGTAGTTGGTTTCCCCATAAGTTTGAGTCTAAGGACCATGCAAGATCTTGGTTCTGTCCAAAACTTATGTCTTCTTTTTGAAGTAGTTGGTTTCCCCATAGGTTTGAGTCCGAGGACCATGCAAGACCCTGGTTCTGTCCAAAACTTATGTTGTCTCTTTGAAGTAGTTGGTTTCCCCATAGGTTTGAGTCTGAGGACCATGCAAGACCTTGGTTCTGTCCAAAACTTATGTCTTCTTTTTGAAGTAGTTGGTTTCCCCATAGGTTTGGGTCCGAGAACCATGCAAGACCCTGGTTTTATCCAAAACTTATGTTGTCTCTTTAAAGTAGTTGGTTTCCCCATAGGTTTAAGTCCGAGGACCATGCAAGACCTTGATTCTGTCCAAAACTTATGTTGTTTCTTTGAAGTAGTTGGTTTCCTCATAGGTTTGAGTCCGAGGACCATGCAAGACCTTGGTTCTATCCAAAACTTATGTCTTCTTTTTGAAGTAGTTGGTTTCTCCACAAGTTTGAGTCCGAGGACCATGCAAGACCTTGGTTCTGTCCAAAACTTATGTCTTCTTTTTGAAGTAGTTGGTTTCCTCATAGGTTTGAGTCGGAGGACCATGCAAGACCTTGGTTCTGTCCAAGACTTATGTCTTCTTTTTGAAGTAGTTGGTTTCCCCATAAGTTTAAGTCCAAGGACCATGCAAGACCTTGGTTCTGTCCAAGACTTATGTCTTCTTTTTGAAGTAGTTGGTTTCCCCATAGGTTTGAGTCCGAGGACCATGCAAGACCTTGGTTCTGTCCAAAACTTATATCTTCTTTTTGAAGTAGTTGGTTTCCTCATAGGTTTGAGTCCGAGGACCATGCAAGACCTTGGTTCTGTCCAAAACTTATGTTTTCTTTTTGAAGTAGTTGGTTTCCCCATAGGTTTGAGTCCGAGGACCATGCAAGACCTTGGTTCTGTCCAAAACTTATGTCTTCTTTTTGAAGTAGTTGGTTTCCCCATAGGTTTGAGTCCGAGGACCATGCAAGACCTTGGTTCTGTCCAAGACTTATGTCTTCTTTTTGAAGTAGTTGGTTTCCCCATAGGTTTTAGTCCGAGGACCATGCAAGACCTTGGTTCTGTCCAAGACTTATGTCTTCTTTTTGAAGTAGTTGGTTCCCCATAGGTTTGAGTCCGAGGACCATGCAAGACTTTGGTTCTGTCCAAAACTTATGTCTTCTTTTTGAAGTAGTTGGTTTCCCCATAGGTTTGAGTCCGAGGACCATGCAAGACCTTGGTTCTGTCCAACACTTATAGGAATTCGGTGAATCGGGCTACTGGACCCGCGAGGGTGAGCCCCTTGACAAACGTGTGGGGCATAGACTTGATGTTAGAAGCCCCTAGAACTGCCCGTGCCATTGGCACTTCGTAGTGTAGCCCTGAGAATGAGCCGCGCGTAGCTTGCACCACTGCCAAAATTCTCTCTTTCGAGGGACCCTTGCTGGTAGGGGCTTAATCCTACCATGACCAACCGCCGCTTGCACCAACGCACAAGCTTTCCCACAGACGGCGCCAATTGTAAGGACTGAAAATGTATTGACCCCAAAAAAGAAATGGGCTCAACGTTGACGGTCCACACAATAAATTTGTAGAGAGTGGGCTGAAAAGCTAGGCCTTAGCGGGCGGGCACTTGTTAGTCATGGTGGTCATGGCGATCATGGCGGTTGCGCAGAGATGAATCTGAACTTATTCGAGGAGATTTTCTCTTTGGCGTAGTTTGGGTGACTACTGCTCTTGGGCTTCGGGGGGAGCCCCCTTTTCATGGAGGAATTCTTACATTATATAGCCCTTCCCAGTTAATCCTGACCTTCCATCTGTTAATCATGCAGGTTACTACTTAAGTGCTTGTCCCATCAGCTGCCTTCCCCCACCCTCTGTTAGTTGCGGCAACTAAAGCCACACTGTTCAGGGGTCCTTTCCCCATTAATGTGGCCAGAACGTTAGTTGGTGCATTCAATGTGGAGGGGATAGCTTCTCCTTAAACCGCTCCTACACTGTACCTCCGTGCGCGTCCCACTGTACTCGCCCTTTCTTTTGGGAGCGCTCTGGGGGCTGCCTTCGATGACGTGCCGTTCTTTCCTTCTAGGTTCTGGGATGCCGAGTACAGGATTGTCCTCGGCTACATCTTTAGGCCATTTGGACTTTCATTGCACGTCCTTGGCAACATCTCTCCTCGGCGCGGGCCTTGGGCCCTAATGCAGAGTGGGCCGGGATCGCAAATTTTTTGGCCCCACATATACATATATATATATATATATATATATATATTTATATATTTTGCTTGAAAGTATAATTAACCTCATACAATTCATTTAAAAGTAATGACGTTAAAACAAATGAGTAATTGTCTTAAAGATTAGATTTGTATATATAGCATTCATGTTTAGAAAGGCTTTCACTTAAATTTAGTAGGACAGAAGTGGTCTGAAATACTATGTTAATGTGACCCAACAAAAGCATAGAAACAATAAATATTATGCTTAAGATTTTAGATATTATGAGTTTGAAATCTATATACTTTTTAATAAATTTTGATTTAAAATAGGTGCTCTCAACCTAAACATGCCTTTTCCCTATAGGTAAGTCCACAAAAATGGACCAAAGTTGACCAAAATTGACCGAATTGGACCAAAGTGGACAAAAATGAACTGAATTGGATGAAATGAAACAAATTGGACCGAATGGATAGAATAGGACTGAATGGAAACAAGGTGGACCGAATAAGACCTAAGTAGACTGAATAGAACATAGTGGACCAATTTACACCAAATAGGATCGAAGGGGACTGAATAAGAATGAATGGACATATTAGGTCCAAAGTAGACGTAATGGACTGAATAGAATCAACTTGGACTGAATAGGACCAATGTAGACCGAATAGAACTAAAGTGGACAGAATGGACTAAATAAGACCAAAGAGGACAGAATAGCCTAAATAGGACTGAAGTGAACTAAAATAGACAGAATGGACTGAATAGGACCAATGTAGATCAAATAGGACTGAAGTGGACAGAATAGAACCAATGTGGATTGAATAGGACCTAATAAAACCGAATTGGACCGAAGAGGGCATAATGGACCGAATAGGACTTTTAAATATATATAATTTTTATCGCAATTTTTAGGGCTCATATTTCTACTTTTTAATGTATGTATGTATTTTATTTTATTTTATTTTGTATTTTTTTAACTCAAAACTAGAGTTTAGCCTAAATATAATAAAATTTCATACTTTTCAATCCAAAAATTATAAAAAAATAAAATAAAATTTTGAACTAAATGCGAAAAAGCAACCTATAAAAAGAATCAATTTAAGGCCTAATCAATCCAAAATGAACCAAAGGGGATCAAAATTGAATGAGTGGACAAAGTGGACCAAATTGGATGGAATGGGCCCAAAGTAGACCTAATTGGATCGAATAGAAATTGTTTAATTTTTGGAAAGAACAAATTATTTTCAACAAATTTTAGAGAAAAAATTATACATTATATTACAATTACAAAATAATTATTTATTCTCATGCATCACGTGGGTCTGCGACTATTTATAATTAAATTTAAGCCGAGTTTAAACTTCTAAATTACCAACCAAAAAGACAAAACCAAGTATACAGTGACATGTTTGCTCCAAAAAAAAAGTATACAGTGACATGGAGAAATAAGTCATTGTTTCATTCAGATAAAGCTGAGTTTGATGACATCGTAATTGGTTTAACTGAACTCTATGAACAATGGAAGACAATTGAGTACTTGAAAAGGAAAGTTACTCAAATAAATATCTGAAGATGACTTTGGGATTGCATAAAAGCTGCATAAACTATTATCCATAGAAAATCATGACAAATCAAATTTAAGAAAAGGGACTTGAAATATCATAGAATCAATGAGGATTGGTTTCAACTAAAAGGTGTTCTCAATTATACATTTTTTCCTGAAGAATGTGGAGGAACTGCAATAATTCAATTTCTGACATTTTTTGTTGATAAACAATATCTATCTTCTCTTCTTCTTAAAAGAATTAAAGAATGTACTTGGATTTACAAAATTGCCTATTCTTTTCATTTTTTTGCTGGCATATCACAATTCATGTAAGCAAGAAGTGAGATCAATGAAGATATCTTCACTGCAGGGAATTGTGAGACCACCCATTGGATGATCAAATCCAAATTCATCCTCGGCCTTGTTTAGCAATTGTTGAAATGTGGGCTGGTTCAAGAACGAAATAGGAATCACAAATCGCTTCTTTTCACTTTCTCCAACATATACTGCAAGGTAGCCTTTTGGAGCATCTAAAGATTTTGAAGCTGCATGTTTTGAAAGTGAGTTTGATTGGTGGAGAATGTGCATAGCATGTATAATACCAAGCAAACGAATAGCCATTGCTATCTGTCTCAATTATTGCCTGAAAAATGGCAAAGATCACAATTGAGAAGGAGGAAGAAGTAAGGATTTGATACCAGAGGATGTGAAGACTTGTGGCTGTGGAATGATACGTATGTGTATATATAGGTGCATGGTGTATGTGAAAATCTCTGAAATTTGAAGTGAGTGGTGTACAGGCATTTGGGTGGGAATTGGTGAGAGACATGAGCATTTGAAGGATCACATGGACCTGTCTTTCAACTAATAACCAAGAACTTGGTAGTGAGTAGTGTCTACTTAATATTTGTTAGAACATGTTTTGGCCAAGATTTTCTGGCAGAGAAACCTAAAAGGGACCCAGTTGAATCAAGGATATGTGGAATGAGAAATTCTGAACAACTGGCTGATCACTTATAATTAAATGGGACAGGTTGAAACAAATGTCTAACTGGGACCAGATAAGTCCCTTCAATAATATGCCCTTCGGATAAACAATTACCTACATTTGTAAAATCCGGCATCTTTTTACACAGTTGAAATTTTAAGATAACCGCTATGGAATATTCTCTATGAACCAAATTTTGTAGAGTCTGATTCTCAACTTGCATGATGTCTCAATCCAGGGGAAAAAAGAAAAAAAAACAAATAAAGTTACTGGTAAAGAAACTCATTTTCTCAACAAAGTGCAAAATGGTCATTATGTTCAAAATTGAAGCTGACTATGAACTTTTAAATTACTATGACACTATCAGGAAAAAACAAACCCAAGCCTGCAATTTCAAGGAGAAATAATTCACTGTTTCATTTAGATAAATTTGAGTTTGATATTATCATCATTTTGGTTTTAATTGAACTCTGTGAACAATAGAAGAATATTGAGTACTTCAAACTTCAAAGTTTTCTAATAAATCACTGAAGATGACTTGGGATAAAAAAAAGAGTCCACAGAAAACCATGCCAAATTAAAGGGACTAGATATATCATAGAATTAAAGAGGATCAATTTCAAATAAACAGTGTTATCCGTTCTACATTTTTCCAAAGAATATGAGAGGAACTTCAATAATTCTATTTGTAACGTTTCTAGTGGATAAATAGACAATCCCCATCTCTCCTGTGCTGTCTAAAGAAATAAAGAGTATACATGGATTTACAAAATTGTCTCAGCTATCTTAGTGGTGCCTTATCACAATTCATGTAAGCGAGAAGTGAGATCAATGAAAATGTCTTCATTGCAGGGAATTGTGAGACCACCCATTGGATGTTCAAATCCAAATTCTTCCCTCAGCCATGTTTAGCAATTCTTGAAATGAAGGCTGATTTAAGAATGATATAGGAATTAAAAAGCGCCTTTTTTCTCTCTCTCCAACATATACTGCAATGTAGCCTTTTGGGACCTCTATAGATGTTGAAGCTACATGCTTTCCAAATGAGTTTGATCGTCGGAGAATGTGCTTAGCATGCATAATATTGAGCAAACGAATAGCCATGTCTATCTATCTGTATTGCGGATGAAGATGATGAATATCACAACAGAAAAGGGAGAAGACAGTAAGGATTTGATATCAGTGGATGTAAGGACTTGTTTTGGCTTCAATGATATTTGTGTCTATATATATAGATGAATGTTGCGTGTGAAAATCTCTGAAATGTGGAGTGAATGGTGTAGAGGCAATTGGCTGGGGTCCTGTTAGAGACACAAGCATTTGAAGGATCACATGGACTTGTCTTCTAACTCAGCATCAAGAACTTTGGTAGTGAATGAGACTATATTTGTTGGGACATTTTGCCCAAACCCTTCTGGGTACAAGGGACCCAGTTGAAATCAGAGATATGTGGAGTGGAGAAAACTATGAACAACTGGCTGACCTGAATGGTGTGGGTGAAAATCTCTGAAATGTTGAGTGAACGGTGAAGAGGCAATTGGCGGGGGTCCTGTGAGAAACTTTAGCATATGGAGGATCACATGGACCTGTATTCTAAGTCATCATCAAGAACTTTTGTAATGACAGTACTATATATTTGTTGGGACACGTTTTGCCCAACCCTGCTGGGAGAACAACCTAAAAAGGAGTAGTTTGAAATCAAAGATATGTGGATTGGAGAAAACTCTGAAATACTGGTCAAGTTTTTATAGAGGACAGGTTGACACGTCTTTTAGTTCTTGACAATAATATAAAGTTGGGGATCATATTACCCTCTTCAATGATTTTCTTTTTGGATAAATATTACCTACATTTGTAATATCATGCATCTTTTAGCCCAGTTAAAACTTTAAGATATTGCTTTGGAATATTTTACTAGCTCATGGAACCAGTTTTGAAGAGTTGAATTCAACCTGCATGATATCTGAGATTCTGAGTCAGTGATGAAAAAAAGAAAAGTAATTTGCACCCTCCAAGTTTAGAGTTGCTTTTGAATTGGTCCCTCTACTTTCAAAACTTGCAATTTATACCCTTGACTATGGTAACAATGTCAAAGTGCCCATTCTGTTATGTTCTGTCACATTTTTGCTATTGTATTAACCTGACTACAATCATGTCATTTTTCTATCCAAAAGACTGTGTTTTGCATAGGTTAACAGCAAGATTCTAAATGAATGTCGATGGAAGGGGCATATTGATATTATTGCAATAAATGAAAATTACAAGTTTCATAGTTAAGGGACAAATTGAGAAGCAACCTTGAACTTAAAGGGTTTTAGATGGTAGTAAATTCCTTTATTTTGGATGAAATTTTATAATCTACAATTCTGAAAACAAAATATAAAGGATCCATGGAGGAATTAGAGGAAAAAATTGGAAAGGTATTAACCTTGTGTTTGGTTGTTCATTTGAAACGCTTTTGTTTTATGCAGCTTTACAAGGTACATTGTCATAAGTTGCTCACTCTTTTCAAGAAGATAAGAGTAGATAGAAATAGAAATCAAAAAAATCCATTCATTTCAATTATGTTTGTGGTTTGACTTGTAGTGCAAAGTGCAATCCAAAAACTGGTTCAGTTTGATGATTTTATCATTTGGGTTCAATTGAACTCTTTGAACAATGGAAGAACATTTTTGAGTACCTAAAAGAAAATTGTTCCAATAAATCATTGAGGATGACTTTGAGATGAGAGAAGTTGCATAGATCACTTATCCATAGAAACATCATGCCAAGTTAAATTTAATTTAAAGGGAGTAGAAATATCATAGAATCTAAATAGAATCAATTTCAACTAGAAGGCATCTCAATTTTACATTTCACTGGAGAATTTGAGAGGGACTGCAGTAATTCTATTTGCAAAATCTATAGTAGATAGACAATCCCCATCTCTCTTGTGCCTCAAGAAATAAAGAATTTACAAAAATGTTTCTGCAGTTTTCTTTTAGTGGCACCGTTTCACAATTCATGTAAGCGTGAAGTAAGATCAATGAAGATGTTTTCGCTGCAGGGAATTGTGAGACCACCCATTGGATGATCGTACCCAAATTCTTCCTCAGCCTTACTTAGCAATGTTAAAAAAGAAGGCTGGTTCAAGAATGATATAGGAATTACAAAGCGCCTCTTTTCACTTTCTCCAACATATACTGCAATGTAGCCTTTTGGAACATCTATAGGTGTTGAAGCTGCTTGCTTTCCAAATGAGTTTGATCATTGAAGAATGTGCTTAGCATTCATAATACCGGGCAAACGAATGGCCATGGTATTGCTGAGAAAGATGATGAAGATCACAAAGCAAAGGGAGAAGAAAATAAGGATTTGATATCAGAGGATGTGAAGACTTGGTTTTGGATTTTGATGATATGTGTGTGCATATATATAGAAGAATAGAATGTGTGAAAATCTGGCATAGAGGAAATTGGCCGGGGTTGTGTGATAGGTATAAGCACTTGAAGGGTCACATGGACTTGTCTTCCAATTCATCATCAAGAATCTGGCAGTGATTGATACACTATATTTGTTGGTACAAGAAGGGACCCAGTTCAAATGAAAGATATGTGGATTAGAAAAAATTCTGACCTATTGGCTGACCTCTTATAATAGAGGACAGGTTTAGACATATATGTCTATTATTTATAGGAAACATTATATAATTGGAACTGGATTAGTCTTGTGTATGATGGACCTTTTGGATAAACTATGACCTGCTTTTATGTGTGTGTGTGTTCTTTTATTTTTTTGGGTAGAGAACATTTGTAACATCAAGCAAACCTAACTTACAAGTTTACCCAATACTAATATTAATAAAGGCTCCTTGGAAATTTGATGTGTTATAGGACATCATGTTCTCTTTGGAACAAATTTTGATGTGTTAATCATTAACTTTATGGAAAAGCAAAAGAATGAAAAATTATCTATAGCACTAAAGATCCTAATTTTCTCAACAGAGTATACAATATACATAATACATAGACCCTAATTTTCTCAACATTCTAAATATAAATAATGTTCTTGGGAGTGAATTTCCAACTTTATGAAACATGAGATTCTGCAGATATGTACAAAAATCATTGTGGCTTGAGGTGAGGAGGAGAAACGTACTCAATAACATGTCACCGAATTTTTGTGTCTCGGTACAGTAACTTCCAGGACAAACCCCTATGACAAGCACATGAAGTATGTCCTACAAGTAGTTCAACTGCAACCCACACCATGTGAAGGACAATATATGACATTATAAGATATGAATTTTTTGCTAGCAACTGGCACAAAAATCATCAGTATACAAGTCAATTTGGGAGTTGACTACCGGCAAAACAAAATTCTTCACCTTTTCTCCCTTGTTTTCTTTACTGTTGTTATGGTCAAATTACAAAAGATCCAAAGTGAGAGTAACAACCTTAGCCTCATGAGATTTGGGTACATTGGACATCCACTTTGTAAGCCTTACAACTTATAAGGGTCCAATCTTTAGAAAAACGGCACATTTAACAATTTATACTAATTTATTTGTCTGCATGTATTAAATATTATCCAGAAAGACATCATACTTACTAGTTACTACCCAAATTTGATCTGCTAACCAAGCTGAAACATTGAAAACAAAACTGAAACAGATATGGTCAAGGGTTAAAGACATTTTGATTCCTTTTATTATGTTGGTTTTGATTTGCATAAAAAGGGCAAAACTACAGTTTTTTACCTATAAAAAGTGAGGATTTAAAAAATTGTACATAAGTAAATAAGCTAAGTAGGCTCCACAAATAACCCTTTCCCTTTTACCTAATTAGTCTCAGTGGACAAATAAAATGGAAAATCAACAATAAAGAAATGAAGGAGAAAACGACCATGTGATAAATATTAAAAGAAAATGTATATGATCATATGATTATTGAAAACTAATCCTTGCATGCATTATTACTCTTTGCTGGACTTGACTGCGGTATGTGTGTTTTGAAAGTTCAAATAGTGTATAAAACACCTTGAACGTTTAGACCCCCAATTTACAAATTACCAATTCAAGCTTTATGACAAACAATAAGTGTGCGGAAAATGAACACAAGCTATAAACAGAATTGGTAAACAATCTAAGCCAATTAAAATCACATCCACAGCAGAAAATAAAATGCAAAGATAAAGGGAAGAGAGATGCAAACACAAGGACAACACACGATGTGTTATCGAAGAGGAAACCGAAGCCCTCGGCGTAAAACCTCTCCGCCGCCCTCCAAGCGGTCAATAATCCACTAGAAAATGTAGTTGGGATACATGAACAGCAATAGACCCTCCAAGCCTAATCTACCCAATGTACCTAAGCCCTCCAAGCTTCTTGTTCCAACGAGGTTGCGCCGAACCTTTGTCTTTTCTAGCTTATCGGATTCCGCTATAGCCCATAGCATCAACCAATAACCATTGGTCCCTTCCTAACTGCTTCCCAAGCACCAAATAACCTTCTCATAGATATGGGTATGGTGAGAAAAGGATTTGGGTAAAAAGGCCTCTCAAGGATTTAACAATGGAGAGGAAGAGAGTAGAGGAATTTGAAGAGTCTCTTATGTGAAGATTGTGGATGAATCAATCTTGTTTTTCTCTAGGGTTTCTCTCTCAAAAATCTCTCTGGAAGCCCTCTTTCTTTCGTGGGTATAAGGGGTATTTATACTAGGGTGAAAATGGAATGTGAAGAGTCAGGATTTTTAAAACAGGGTTGGCTCGCGGCTTGGCCTCATGGTTGACTGAGTCGCGAGATCCAGCCGCGAGATAACAGAATGGCCAGTTATCCTATTTTGTCCTGTAGTGCTCCAGCTAGCATGACGCTTCAACTTCTGGCATGCCTGGCACGTGTGCATCTTCTGGCGGCTTGCAGCCGTAAGTCACCCGCGAGATCCAGCCGCGAGTCTCTGTTTTCTTGCACACTCTTGAGCATTTCAACACTCTATTTCACTCACTACCCTTACAACAATCCCACCTAAATACAAGGTTACTAATTGCTGAAATACAAGTAAATTTGGCATGGAATAAAGCCAACAAGATGGTTGATTAAATTCAACCTTACATGTTTCATAGAAAATGATGCAAAAATAAATTAAACAAAAAGGACTAGAAATATCATCAAATCGTAAGAGGGAAATTTTCAATCAAATGTGTTCATAGTTTCACATTTTTTCTGAAGAATGTGAGAGGAATTGCAATAATTCTATTAGTAATTTTTTTAGTAAATGGACATTCCTCATCTCTTCTTCTGCCTAAAAGAAATAAAGAATTTACATGGATTTACAAAATTGTTTCTGTGGTTTTATCTTAGTGGCGCCATATCACAATTCATATAAGTGAGAAGTGAGATCAATGAAGATCTCTTCACTGCAGGGGATTGTGAGACCACCCATTGGATGATCAAATCCAAATTCTTCCTCAGCTTTACTTAGCAATTCTTGAAATGAAGGCTGGTTCAAAAATGTTAAAGGAATTATGAAGCGCCTCCTTTCACTCTCTCCTACATATATTGTAATGTAGCCTTTTGGAACATCTATAGATGGCGAAGATACTTTCTTTCTAAATGAGTTTGATTGTCGGAGAATGTGCTTAGCATGCATAATACTGGGCAAATGAATAGCCATGGATATCTGGCTATACAATATTTCTTAGAAAACTGAAAGTAAGGGTTTGATATCAAATGGTGTGAGGACTTGTTTTGGCTTGGATGTTATGTTTGCGAGTATATATAGACGAATGGTGTGTGTGAAAATTTCTGTTGTGTGGAATGTGTGGTGTAGAGGCAAAATTGGTTGGGGTTCTGTTAGAGATATAAGCATTTGAAGGATCACATGGACCTGTATTCCAACTCATCAATCAAGAACTTGGTAGTGATTGAGACCTTATATTTGTAATACATTATGCACTAGCATGTCCAAGACAACAACCAGCTACAAGGGGACCCCATTGATATGAAAGATACTTGGATTGGAGAAAACTCTGAAGTCTGAACTACTAGCTGATCTATTGCAGTAGGAGGACAGGTTTAGACATATATGTTGAATAGCCTTTGACAACAACATATTTGAAACTGGATCAGCCTCTTGTATGATAGGGTTTATGGACAAACAATTAGCTATAATTAAGATATCCTTATCTTTTTATTTTTTGGTAGACAACATTTGTAACATAATGCAAATTTTATAACTTAACAAGTATAGTCCCATCTATTTGCATCAAATAGGACCATTAATAAAGCCTCCCTAGCAAGGGATATTTGGGGACTAGCATTGTAAGGGGATAGAATATAGTAAGTTAACACGCGTTTGAAAGATAATTGCAAACTAGCATCTCGAGTTTTAGAAACTCGAGTTCCATATAAAACTCGAGGCTTAAAGACTGGCTTCCTACTTGCTGAGTTGGACACTATTATGCCACATAGATCTCAAGTCTTAAAGACTCGAGTTCTACAAAGCAAAACCGAGTCTTTAAGGCTCGATTTTCTTTGGGAAATGCTACTCATCTCGAGTCTGCAAGACTCGATTTCTACCGGAATAAAATCTAAGTGTTTTACGTATTCGGTTTGGGGTTATGTGGAAATGAGGGAAAAACAAAATTCCCAGTGGATTGATGTGGTTTGATAATGAATAAATGGGAGTAGTGATAAAAGATAGGAGAACTGCCAAATGTTTGTGAGTAAATATAGAAGGAGAGGGGCTGTGTCTTACTATTGACCTCAGTGCGAGACAATGAGAGAGCTAAGTGAGGTTTTGAGTGAGAGGTCGCCGATGAGAGGAGATGAGAGTTTTCTGCCACTGATGGGATGCGCTTGTCTCCGGTAGAGTGAGGGTTTGGGGTTTTTATGTTTGGGTGTGAAGGAGAGTGAGAGTGTTCTGGACGCTTAAGTGAGAATGAGAAGTGAAATAAGAGTTGAGTCTGTGTTTTGTGTTTGAAATATGATCACAAATCGAGTATTAGAAACTCGATTTCAACGTGGCTCCACGTGGAAAAAACTCCACGTCATATGTTTGTAGCTCAAGATCTCAAGTATTAGAAACTCGATTTCTACCCAGAACTCGAGTTTTAAATACTCGAGATGCTACTTTTCCACTTTGTTTTGAAACTAGGCAACTAACAAAATCCTTAGCAATCTAATGTTAAATGAAAAAAAAAATTCCTCCCTGGCATATTCTTCTCATAACAGATTTTAAGAGCTAACGATCAACCTCAATTTAATCTAAATCCTAGAAAAGAAAAAAAAAGTTGTCTGAATCAGTAAAGACCAAGATTTGCTCCAACTGAGTATAAGGCATTCGTTTATGTTTACAAATGAAAGTAAAATTTCCAACAGTAAGAAACATGAGAATCTGCAGATTGCAGATATGTACATTGATCATCATGGCTTAAGGTGAGGAAGGGAAACATACTCAATAATATGTCCTTAACCTAACTCGCCAACTTTTAGCTGCCTTAGTACAATGACATGTAAGACAAACCCCCATGAAGAGCACATGAAGTATGTCCCACAAGTAGTTCAACTGGAACCTACCCTGTATTAAGGACTATTGCATTATAAGAGATGAAATTATTGCAAGCGACCAACACAAAAATCATCAGTAGACATTTCATTTTGGGTGATGACTTTCAAAACAAATTTCAATCTCTCTTTTTACCTCATTTTTTCCTTGACCTTTGGTATGATCTCTTATAAAATACTGCAGTAAGGTGAATTAATTATTTTACCCAACACATGGGATTTTTAACTTTTAAATGGATTGTTGAGTTAAGACAATGTTCAAACTTCAAACTTAGGACCACCAACTTTGAAACTATGATAAATTACTAGTTCTCTTAAAAGTTTAAGCTATTAGGAAAGGGTGAATTCAATCCTTTAACCATTATTCTAACAATCTCATTATCAAAGTGAGAAAGAGTAATAAGCTTAACCACACGAGATTTGAGTTCTTGGTTAAGACATGTCATTTTGCAGTTTAGCATGTAGTGAAAAACCAAGCCAGCTCAACTAGATGATTTCATAATTTGGGTTCAATTGAACTCTTTAAAAAAAATGAAAGAATAATATTGAGTATGTAAAAGAACAATTCTTCCAATAAATCATTGAAAATGACCCTGGGATAAGAAAAGTTGCACAGATCACTATTATCCATAAAAAACCTTGGCATGTTAAATCAAACAAAAAGGACAAGAAATATCACAAAAACTAAAGAGAATCCCTTTCAACAAAAAGTTGACTCGATTTTATATTTCTCAGGAGAATGTGAGAAGGACTACAATATTTCTACTCATAACATCTTTACTGGAAGAACAATCACCATCTCTACTTATGCCTAAAGAAAGAAAGAATTTACATAGATATACAAAATTGATGCTATTGTTTTATCTTAGTGGCACCATATTACAATTCATTTAAGCGAGAAGTGAGATCAATGAAGATGTCTTCACTGCAGGGAATTGTTAGACCACCCATTGGATGATCATATCCAAATTCTTCCTCAGCCTTACTTAGCAATTCTAGAAATGAAGGCTGGTTCAAGAATGATATAGGAATTACAAAGCGCCTCTTTTCGCTCTCTCCAACATAAATTGCAATGTAGCCTTTTGGAACATCTATAGATGTTGAACCTACTTGCTTTCCAAATGAGTTTGAGCGTCGGAGAATGTGCTTAGCATGCATAATATCGAGCAAACGAATGGCCATGATAATCTATCTATATTATATTGTCGAGAAAGATGTTGAAGATCACAAAGCAAAAGGGTGAAGAAATTAAGGATTTGATATCAGAGGATGTGAGGATTTGGTTCGTATTTGGATGACATGCATGAGCATATATATATATAGATTAGTATGTGTGAAAATCTCTGAAGTGTGGAATGAATGGTGTAGAGGCAATTGGCTGGTGTTGTGTGATAGACATAAGCACTTGAAGTGTCACATGGACATGTCTTCCAACTTATCATTCAGAACTTGGCTGTGATTGAGACTCTATTTTTGTTGATACATGAAGGGATCCAATTCAAATCAAAGATATATATATTGGAAAATTTTTATTTATTGGCGGGCATCTTATAATAGAGGATAGGTTTAGACATATATGTATATTATTTATATGAAACAACATATAATTGGAACCGGATTAGTCTCTTGTATGATGGGCCCTTTGGGTAAACAATTTTAAGTTTTTAACATCGTAACATGAAATCTACAACAAGTGTAGCCATGAAGACTGTTAGTAAAGGCTCTTTAGAATTTTGATGTGTTTAGGACATATTTTCATGTACCTTTCAGAACAAATTTTGTTGGGTTAACTTTTAACCTCAATAAATCTAAATTATGGATAGGCAAAAAAAGAAAAGAAAAGTGTCTGTAGCAGTAAAACCCTGATTTTGGGAACTGAGTATAAGATATGCACATGAGTCATGAGAATGAAATTTACAACTGTAAGAAACATTAGAATGTGCAGATATGTACTTGAATCATTGTGGCTTGAGGTGAGGAAGAGAAACATACTGAATAACGTGTCCTCAACCTAACTCATTGACTTTTTGGTGCCTTAGTACAATGACTTCCTGGACAAACCCCCATGAAGAGCACATGAAGTATGTCCTACAAGTAGTTCAACTGATCAAGTGCAACCCACCCTGTATCAAGTGTTAAGCCTTGTTTGGTCCAAGCTCATTAAGGTTTATTACCTTAGTTTTTGTCCCAAGTTCTCAAAACTTTTGTAAAGCTTTATTATATTATTATTATTATTTTTATTTTTATTTGGAATAATACTATATACATATTAAAAGAAGAAAAACAAAAAAATTAGAAATGCATGGAACTAGTACCATCTCCCTTCTATAACCTAAGGCAAAAATCCAGGATGGAGTTGATTTCATTCACTGTTACACAAACTGGACCATTCGCAATATTGTGGCAAAAGTAGTTCCCTCTATAAGTGTGGCTTACAAAAGGGGGATTGGAGGATCCCAAGAGCTACATCTTGAGTAAGTAGAAATAGAAAGCATAAAATTCCAATGCATTTCAAATATGTTCCTGGTTTGACTTGTAGTGCACAGTGGAAACCAAAAACTGGCTTAGTTTGATGATTTCATCATTTGGGTTCAATTGAACTCTTTGAAAAATGGAAAACATTCTTGAGTACCTAAAAGAAAAGTGTTCCAATAAATCATTAAGGATGACTCAGAGATGAGAAAAGTTGCACAAATCACTATTATCCATAGAAACATCATGCCTAGTTAAATCAACTAAAAGGGACTAGAAATATCACAGAATCAAAAGAGGATCAATTTCAACTAATAGGTGTCTCAATTTTACATTTCTTGGGAGAATGTGAAAGGGACTGCAGTAATTCTATTTGTAACATCTTTAATGGATAGGCAATCCCCATCTCTTCAGCCTATAAGAAATAAAGAATTTATATGGATTTACAAAATTGCTTCTACTGTTTTATCTTAGTGGTGCCATATCACAATTCATGTAAGCGAGAGGTAAAATCAATGAAGATGTCTTCACTGCAAGGAATTGTGAGACCACCCATTGGATGATCATACCCGAATTCTTCCTCAGCCTTACTTAGCAATTCTAAAAAAGAAGGCTGGTTCAAGAATGATATAGGAATTATGAAGCGCCTCTTTTTGCTCTCTCCAACATATACTGCAACGTTGCCTTTTGGAACATCTATAGATGTTGAAGCAACTTGCTTTCCAGATGAGTTTGATCGCCGGAGAATGTTCTTAGCATTTATGATACGAGGCAAACGAATGGCCATAGCACTCTATCTATGAAGTATTGCTGAGAAAGATGATTAAGATCACAAACAAAAGGGAGAAGTAAGTAAGGATTTGATATCAGAGGATGTGAAGACTTGGTTTTGGATTTTGATGATATGTGTGTGCATATATATAGATGAATAGAATGTGTGAAAAACTGGCATGAAGGAAGTTGGCTGGGGTTGTGTGATAGACATAAGCATTTGAAGGGTCACATGGACCTGTCTTCCAATTCATCATCAAGAACTTGGCAGTGATTGAGACAGTATATTTGATGGTACAAGAAGGGACCCAGTTCAAGTGAAAGACATGTGGATTAGAGAAATTCCAACCTATTGGCTGATCTCTTATAGTAGAGGACAAGTTTAGACAGATATGTCTATTACTTATAGGAAACAACATAGAAAAGGAACAGGATTAGCCTCTTGTATGATGAGCCTTTTGGATAAACTATTACCTACATTTATGATTACATTGTGCAAACCTAACTATTGCTTTATCCATTACGAATGTTAATAATGGCTCCTTGGAATTTTGATGAGTTATAGGACACACTTAATGTGCTCTTCAAAACAAGTTTTGATGTGTTAGTCATTGACATCAATGAAATCTAAATTATGGAAAAGCAAAAGACGTAAAGACCCTGATTTTCTCAACAGTCTACATAATATAAGTTATGTACTTGAGAATGAAATTTCCAACTGTTTGAAACATAAGAATATGCAGATATGTCAATTTGGGTGGTGACTATCGGCAAAACAAAATTCTTCACATTTTCTACCTTTTTTCCTTGACCATTATTATGGTCTCATTACAAAAGATTCAAAGTGAATGTAACTACCTTAGCCTCATGACACTTGGGTACATTAGTCATCCATTTTGTAAGCCTGACTAGGGTCCCTTCTTTCGAAAAACTACACATCTAGAAATTTATACTAATTTATTTGTTTGCATGTGTTAAATAGTAATCAGAAAGACATTGCACTTCCCAAATTTGATCTTCTAACCAAGCTAAAATATTGAAAACGAAACAGAAATAGATATAATTTAGGTGTAAAGTTGTAATTTACAATTATATGCTTTGTTGGCTTTATTCCGTGCCAAATTTGATTGTAATTTCATTCAATCTGTTGTACCCTATATTTATTGTGGGATTTAATTGTAAGGGTTGTGTGATAGAGAGAGAGAGAGTGTGAAGACCCAAGCTATTGAAGACAAAAGGGTTTTCGCGGGTAGCTCGCGACAAACCATCCCGCGAAATGATGCATATGCCTTGCACATGACTAGAATGCGAAGAGTCAAGACAGATGGAGACAGTTGTGTTTCGCGAGTATCTCACGGGTAAGGCCTTCCCGCGAGACACCCGCAAAACATTCTGTTCTGCCAGTCTGTACTATCTGATACACACTTTCTATACCCACACTATATATACCCACATTACCCACAATTTTTGAGGAGTGCTTTTGAGAGAAAACCCTAACCAAAAACCTTGAGAGTTAGAGATTGCTATACCCACATATCTCTACACATTTGCTTGTGGATTTCCTCAACTCCTACCTCTCCATTTTCATATTATTGAGAGGTTGATAGTTCAAACACTTACCACACCCTGTCAGAGTGTCAAGTGAGAATTTGGTGCTGCTGGGAAGCATTGGAAGAAGCCAAGGATGGCAGATGCAACATGGTGCTTGTTGTGGGATCCAGAGAGCTAGACAAAACACGGTTCCGAGTAGCCTTGTTGGAGTAGGAGCATGGAGGGCTTAGGTATTTCGGGTAGATTAGGCTTGGAGGGTCTCTTGCTAACCCATGTATCCCAACTGATTGTCTAGTGGATCGATTACCGCTTGGAGGGCGGCGGAGAGGTTTTTCGCCGAGTTCTTCGGTTTCCTCTTCGATAACACATTGGCGTGCTATCTTGTATTTACATCCTTCTTCCCTACTCTTTTAGCTTTCATTTTACTGCTGTGTTATATTGTTTATGGCTTAGAGTAGTTTATTTGTTCATCCGTTCGCTTTTACTCTTTTCCGCACTTAGTATAAGTTAGAGTAAAATCTATCAAACTGTAATTTTTATCTTGGGGTCTGAACAACTCTTGTGTTTTCACACAATATAGAGCATTCACTAGGGTTATAGACATTTTGGTTTCCCTTACTTGTGTTGGTTTTGATTTTCATAAAATGGGCAAAAGTACGGTTTTACCAATAAAAAGTGAGGCTTTATATAGTTTTACATAAGTAAATAAGCTAAGTAGGCTCCACAAATAACCCCATTCCTCTCACTTAATTAGTCTCAGTGGACCAACAAAATGGAAAATAAAAAATAAATAAATGAAGGAGAAAATGACCATGTGAATATGTGACAAATATTATAAAAATATTTATGACCATATGATTATTGAAAACTAAGCCTTGCTTGCGCTGTTAGTCTTTGGTAGAGTTGACTGCAGTATACACGCAATTCATAGGAAATGATGCAAAAATAAATTAAACAAAAAGGACTAGAAATATCATTAAACCTATACGGGACAAATTTTAATCAAAATGTGTTCACAATTTCACAATTTTCTAAAGAATGTAAGAGGAACTGCAATAATTCTATTAGTAATTTTTTAGTAAAAAGGACAGTCCTCAACTCTTCTTCTGCCTAAAAGAAATAAAGAATTTCCATGGATTTACAAAATTGTTTCTTTCTGTTTTATCTTAGTGGCTCCATATCACAATTCATATAAGTGAGAAGTGAGATCAAAGAAGATCTCTTCGCTGCAGGGGATTGTGAGACCACCCATTGGATGATCAGATCCAAATTCTTCCTTAGCTTTACTTAGCAATTCTTGCAATGAAGGCTGGTTCAAAAATGATATAGGAATTACAAAGCGCCTCCTTTCACTCTCTCCAACATATATAGCAATGTAGCCTTTTGGAACATCTATAGATGGTGAAGACACTTTCTTTCCAAATGAGTTTGATCGTCGGAGAATTTGCTTAGCATGCATAATACCTGGCAAACGAATGGCCATGGATATTTGGTAGTATTTCTTAGAAAAAAGACAAGGTTCGCAAAAGAAAAGGGAGAAGAAAGTAAGGATTTGATATCAGATGATGTGAGGACTTGTTTTGGCTTTGGATGATATGTTTGCATGTACATATAGATAAATGGTGTGTGTGAACATTGTTGTTGTGGAATGCGTGGTGTAAAGGCAAGGTTGGCTGTGATTCTGTCAGAAATATAAGCTTTTGAACGATCACATGGACCTGTCTTCCATTTCATCATCAAGAACTTGGTAGTGATTGAGACCTTATATTTGTAGAAAAACATTATGCCCTAGCATTTCCAATACAACCAGTTGCAAGGGGGCCCTATTGAAATGAAAGATATATGGATTGGAGAAAACTCTAAACTACCATCTGACCTATTGCAGGAGGACAAGATTACACATATATGTCAAATATTTTTTGACTAACATAATTGGAACTGGATTAGTCACTTGTATCATGGGGCTTCTTGACATCTAGTAATAATTAAGATATATTTATCTTCTTCTTCATTAAATGGTGTGTGTGAACATTTCTGTTGTGTAAAATGAGTGGAGTAGAGGCAAAACTTGCTAGGATTCTGTTAGAAATATAAGCATTTGAACGATCACATGGACTTGTCTTCAAACTCATCATCAAGAACTTGGTAGTGATTGAGACCTAATATTTCACATTATGCCCTAGCATTTCCAATGCAACCAGCTACAAGGGGGCCCCATTGATATGAAAGATATATGGATTGGAGAAAACTCTGAACTATTGTAGTAGGATGACAAGATTAGACATATGTGTCGAATATTTTTTGTTTTTTTGGTAGAGAACATCTGTAACATCATGCAAATTTTATATCTTTACAAATAGTATAGCCTCATCAATTTGCTCCAAACAGGAATATTGATAAATCCTCCTTGACATATATTTCTCATAACAGAATTTAAGAGTTAACCGTTATCTCAACTTAACTTAAATCCTATAAAAGAAAAAAGAAAAAAAAAATTGTTTGTATCACTATAGACTAAGATTTTCTCCAAAAGAGTAAATGGCATTCATTTATGTATACAAATGAAAGTGAAATTTTTAACAGTAAGAAACATGAGAATCTGCGGACTGCAGATATGTACATTGATCATCATGGCTTAAGGTGAGGAAGGAAAACGTACTCAATGATATGTCCTCAACCTAACTCGCCGACTTTTTGTTGCCTCAGTACAATGACACTTGAGACAAACCCCCATGAAGAGCACATGAAGCATGTCCTACAAGTAGATCAACTGCAACCTACCCTGTATCAAGGACTATTGCATTGTAAGAGACAAAATTATTGCGAGCAAGCAACACAAGAATCATCAGTATACATGTCATTTGGGTAATGACTAGAAAACAAATTTCATCTCTTTTTTACCTCATATTTCCTTGAACTTTGCTATGATCTCTTTTAAATTACAGATGTTAGGTGAATTCAATCATTTAACCCAACACATGGGATTTTTAACTTTTTTAAATGGGAGGTAGTGTTGAGACAATGTTCAAATTTAGGACCATTTACTTTGATTGCACGATCAATTACCGGTTGTCCTAGAAGCTCAAGCTATTAGGAAATGATGAATTTAATCCTTTAAGCATTATTCTAACAATCTCATTATCAAAGAAGAAAAGGAACAAGCAGAACCTCAAGAGATTTGAGTTAATGGTTAAGAGATGTCAATTTTTGGTTTCACATGCTGTGCAAACCAAAAACCAGCTCAGCTAGATGATTTCATTATTTGGTTTCAATTGAAATCTTTGAACATTGGAAGAACATTCTTGAATACATAAAAAAAAAATTGTTCCAATAAATCATTGAGGATGACTTTGAGATGGGAAAAGTTGCATAGATCACTATTATCCATAGAAAAATCATACCAAGTTAAATTAAATTAAAGGGAGTAGAAATATCATAGTCTAAGGAGAATAATTGCACAGATCACTATTACCCATAGAAATCCTTGGCATGTTAAATCAAATTAAAAGGACAAGAAATATCATAAAACCAAAGAGAATCCCTTTCAACAAAAAGTTGACTCAATTCTACATTTCTCTGGAGAATGTGAGAAGGGCTATAGTATTTCTAATTGTAACATCTTTAGTGGATGGACAATCCCCATCTCTTCTTCTGTCCAAAGAAAGAAATAATTTACATAGATATACAAAATTGTCACTACTGTTTCATCTTAGAGGCACCATTTCACAATTCATGTAAGCGAGAAGTGAGATCAATGAAGATGTCTTCACTGCAAGGAATTGTGAGACCACCCATTGGATGATCATATCCAAATTCTTCCTCAGCCTTACTTAGCAATTCTAGAAATGAAGGCTGGTTCAAGAACGATATTGGAATTACAAAGCGCCTCATTTCGCTCTCTCCAACATAAACTGCAATGTAGCCTTTTGGAACATCTATAAATGTTGAAGCTAAATGCTTTCTGAATGAGTTGGAGCGTCGAAGAATGTGCTTAGCATGCATAATACCGGGCAAACGAATGGCCATGGCAATCTATCTATTTTATATTGCTGAGAAAGATAATGAAGATCACAAAGCAAAGGGTGAAGAAATTAAGAAATTGATATCAAGGGATGTGAGGATTTGGTTTGGTTATGGATAATATGCGTGTGCATATATATAGATTAATAGTGAGTGTGAAAATCTTTGAAGTGTGGAATGAATGGTGTAGAAGCAATTGGTTGGTGTTGTGTGATAGACATAGGCTTTTAAAGAGTCACATGGATATGTCTTCCAACTCATCATTTAGAACTTGGCTGTGAATGAGACTCTATATTTGTTGGTACATGAAGGGACCCAATTCAAATGAAAGATATATGTATTGGAAAGTTTTCACCTATTGGTTGACTTTTTATAATATAGGACAGGTTTAGACATATATGTCTATTATTTATATGAAACAACATATGATTGGAACTGGATTAGTCTCTTGTATGATGGGCCCTTTGGATAAACAATTTGTAACATCATAACTTGCAAATTTACAACTAGTGTAGCCATGAAGATTTTTAATAAAGGAACTTTACAATTTTGATGTGTTAATGGACATATTTTTAGGTACCCTTCAAAACAAATTTCCTTAATAAATCCAAATGATGGAAAGAAAAAGAAAGAAAAGTTATCTGTAGCAATAAAACCCTGATTTTTGGAAGAGAGTATAAAATTTGTAGATGATAATGAAATTTCCAACTGTAAGAAACATTAGAATGTGCAGATATGTAGATCAATCATTGTGGCTTGAGGTGAGGAAGAGAAACGTACTGAATAACATGTCCTCAACCTAACTCATCGACTTTTTGGTGCCTCAGTACAATGACTTCTGGGACAAACTCTCATGAAGAGCACGTGAAGTATGCCCTACAAGTAGTTCAACTGTTCAACCCTGTATCAAGTATTGAGCCTTTTTATTTTTTATTTTTTTTATGATCATCAAGTTTTGAGCCTTGTTTAGCCCAAGCTAATTAGGGTTTATTTACTTGTTTGTTTTAAACTTTTTATTTATGATACTTTATATTAAATAAACAAATAAATAAATATATATATATATTAATTTAAATGATTAGATTCATAATTTCCTATTTGCTTAAGTTTTAACCAAATTTTTCTGCCAAAAGAAAAAAAAAAAAATTAGACCTACTCGTGGGCTTCAGTTAGCTTAACCGTCTTCAAATAAGAGATTTTAGGGTTTGATTCTTGCCTACAACTTACCTCTCATTTTATGATTAAACTTAATTTTTAGCCTTTTAGGACAATCTATAATTTATCATATTAAAAATAGAAACGTAACTAAATTACAAATGTGGGGAGCTAGCATAGCATTCTCATTAGACTTGTTAAACTTGCATTTAGTTAAAAAAAAAAAAAAAAAAAAAACTAAACACCAATAAAAAATTATGCATCTACACAAGGGTGAGAGATAAGGGCTTGGTTGTGAGCTATTCTTCCTCAGTCTACCATGGCTATGGAAACCTATTGAAGCAAGTGTCTCAAAGGTGTTTGAAGTTTCTTTCAACAAGTTGTTTGGAAGGTTTCATTTTGGTGAAGTTGGGCTTAGTATTGAATGGAAACACATAAATCTTGTGTGCATTATGTATGCCTTCTATGTGTTTGATGATTTTTCTCTAAGATTCTATATACATATCTTGCTAGTTTAGCCTTTACATATATTTTTTGTTGGAATGCAATAATCCTTGATTGGGAAAAACTACCCACTTCTTGGTGAGCGCAAAGTCTCACTCTCAACCAAGAATGAATTTCAGCCACAACAAGAAGTGGGAGCAAATTCTTAACCAAGTGTGAATATCAGCCACAACAAATATGAAGGCTAAACCAGCAAGATATGTATATAGAAAAAGAAAAAAAGGAAAAAAAAGACTATTAAATTGATAAGAAATGATATTATTTCAATTGACTAGCAGAAGAATCATCAATAGACATGTCATTTTGGGTGCTGATTAGCAGCCAAAAAGACATCATCTCTTTTTTAGCCTATCTTTCTAATTAACCATGGGCATTATTAATTAATTTTGTCAAAATAATATTTTGATTTTAAAATGCTCCAACAAATTATCAAAGCAAGAAAGAGTAAAATGAGCCTCATGTGATTTGAGTTCATGGTTAAGACCAGCTCAACTAGAGAATTTCATCATATGGTTTAATTGATCTCCTTGAGCAATGGAAGATCATTCTTGAGTACCTAAAAGAAAAAATTGTTCCATTAAATCATTGAAAATGACCCTGGGATAGGAAAATTTGCACAGATCACTATTACCCATATAAAACCTTGGCATGTTAAACCAAATAAAAAAGACAATAATCTATTCTATATATTACTAAAAGTTGAAGCGTAACGTTTAATGCTGCTGCTCTCACGTTGCGCCACATCAGCTGCCACGTCATTCTTTTTTTTCTTTTCTTTTTTAAAATATAATTTGTCCTACAATTTTAAAATGGTTTTTACAATTTTTAGCCCTATAAATGCAACCCACTACTTATTTATTCACTTCCACTATCACCCTATAATAAATTTAGCTCACTATTTACTTCCACTATCACCCTATAATAAATCTGTATAATTAATCCAGCCCACCTCTTATTTATTTAGTTCCATTATCAAGCCCAACCCAAAACCTTTTCAGTTCATATTTAGGGTTTTGTGTTAGCCTTTTCAGCTTAAAAAGAAAAAGGGAAAAAAAAAAAAAAAAAAAAAACAACGTTGAAGCCTTTCAAGTTTTAGGTTTTTTTTTTTTTTTTTTTTTTTTTTTTTTTTTTTTTTTTTTTTTTCCAATTTTCTTATAATTGTTTTTAACATTTATTTTTTTAATATTTACACTTCTCCAACCTTTCTCTCTCTCTTACCATTTCATCTCCTCACTACTTTTTCAATCTTTCTCCCTCCCTTACCTTTTCATCTCCCCACTACCTTCTACATTAATTTCATTCCTCCTCTTTCCCTTCATCTTCCTTTATTTTTATCTCTTCTTATTCACACTCTCTTACTATAAATTTGTCATTATCTCTTCTATTCTATGCATAGTTTTCCCTCACAAAAAAAAAAAAAAAAAGGTTCCCTCTCTCTCTCTCTTTCTCTCTAAATTTTTTGGTGGATTTTTTTTATTTTTCCTGAATCTCTACTTTAGGTTGATAATTTTTTATATTCTTTAAAACTCTATTTTGGGTTAATGCGATTTAGTTTTGTTTTTTAAATTGTTGTTGTTGTTTTATTTTTTATTTTTTATTCTCTTTGATTGTTAAATGTTATCCTATTGCGTTTTAAAGAATTAAATATAGCATATAAAAATATAGTATTATTCTATTACATAGCATGATTTGGATAATTTGATATTTATTTTGTTACATAGCATGATTTTTTATAGTGCTCAATTTAGATGTTAAGCTATGAGACTTTACTAATTTTTGTTTATTTTCTAATCCTTTGTGGTGGACAAAGTACTCTTAATAGTTGTATTAGAAGTACTCTATAATGCCATTTATTTAAAGAAAAGCAAAGGTTAGCCAAACATAAATAATCGGATAGGTGACAAATTTTAACTTTTGCAATTTTATTTTTTATTATTTTATAACAATGCATGTATAGAAATTTAATTCTTAGATTTTGCTAATAATTGTTTATTTGATAATATGTTTTTGGCGGCCGAAATTATAATTTCTACAAAGAAAATAACCTTAATAGATTATCAAAAACAAAATTTTATCCTAATATTGGTTCAATTAATCATTGTTAAGTTTTATTAATTTTTTTTAGTTTACGTTTTTTTGGTGTTTTGGATTGTTCCTATATTACATTTATGATTGTTCATATAATAAATAAAAATATAATTACAAAATACATTACTCATTATTAGATTAGTTTAAATTGTAAAAAAAAATTTAATAAAACTACCATAAAAATAATTATCACGCGCAATGCGCGGATTCGCGGCTAGTTATCATAAAAACTAAAGAGGATTACTTTCAACAAAAAGTTAACTCAATTTTACATTTCTCCAGAGAATGTGAGAGGGACTATGGTATTTCTACTTGTAACATCTTTAGTGGATGGACATTCCCCATCTCTTCTTTTGCCTAAAGAAAGAAAGAAAGAATTTTTCATAGATATACAAAATTGTCACAGCTGTTTTATCTTAGTGGCGCCATATCACAATTCATATAAGCGAGAAGCGATATCATTGAAGATGTCTTCGCTGCAGGGAATTGTGAGACCACCCATTGGATGATCAAATCCAAATTCTTCCTCAGCTCTACTTAGCAATTCTTGAAATGAAGGCTGGTTCAAAAATGATATGGGAATTACAAAGCGCCTCCTTTCACACTCTCCAACATATATTGCAATATAGCCTTTTGGTACTTGCTTTCCAAATGAGTTTGATCGTTTGAGAATGTTCTTAGCATGCATAATACTGGGCAATCGAATAACCATGGCTATCTAACTAGTATGAAATGTTTTTGGAAAGGTGATGAAGATCAAAAAGCAACGGGAGAGGAAAGCAAGGAATTGATATGAGAGGATGAGTGGACTTGTTTTGGCTTTGGTGGGATGATATGAGTGTGCATATATATAAGTGACCAGTATACGCAAAAAACTTTGAAATGTGCACTGGATGACATAGAGACAACTGGCTGGGGTTGTGTGAGAGACATAAGCACTTGAAGAGTCACATGATCTGTTTTCCAACTTAATCATCAAGATCTTGACAGTGATTGAGACTCTACATTTGTTGATACAAGAAGGGACCCATTTCAAATGAAAGATATATGGATTGGAGAAAATTCAGACCAATTGGCTGACCTCTAATAATGGAGGACATGTTTAGACATATATGTCAATTATTTATAGGTGACAATAAATAGTTGGAACTGGATTACTACTGGATTAGTAGTCTCTGGTATGATGGGAGTTTTGGATAAAATTGAAAGTTCAAATAGTGTAAAAACACTCTTGAACGTTTAGACCCCCAATTTACAAGTTAACCAATTCAAGCTTTATATCAAACAACTAGTGTGCGGAAAATGAACAAAAGCTATAAACCAGAATTGGAAAAACTATCTAAGCCAAATTAAAATCACAACCCATAGCAGATAATAAAAGGCAAAGATAAAAGGGAAGGAATATGCAAACACAAAGATAACACTCGATGTGTTATCGAAGAGGAAACCGAAGCCCTTGGCGTAAAACCTTTCCGCCGCCCTCCAAGCGGTAAACAATCCACTAGAAAATGTAGTTGGGATACATGGACAGCAATAGACCCTCCAAGCCTAATTTACCCAGTGTACCTAAGCCCTCCGAGCTTCTTGCTCCAACGAGGTTGCGCCGAACCTTTTTCTTTTCTAGCTTCCCGGATTCCGCTACTTGACCACAGCATCAACCAATGAAGATTGGTTCCTTCCTAACTGCTTCCCAGAACACCAAACAGCCCTCTCACAGTAATGGATATGGTGAGAACAAGGTTTTGGTAAAATGCCTCTCTAGGGTTTGACAATGGAGAGGAAGAGAGTTGAGGAATTTGAAGAGACTTTTATGTAAAGATTGTAGATGAATCAATCTTGTTTTACTCTAGGGTTTCTCTCTTAAAATTCTCTCTGGAAGCTCTCTTTCTTCTGTGGGTATAAGGGGTATATATACTAGGGTGAGAGAGGAATGTGAAACGTCAGGTTTTTCAAAACAGGGTTGGCTCGCGGCTTGGCCTCGCGACTTGACTGAGTCGCGAGATCCAGTCGCGAGATAACTGAATGGCCAGTTGTCCTATTTTGTCCTGTAGTGCTCCAGCTAGCATGATTGTTTATCTTTTGGCATGCTTGGTACGTGTGCTGCATCTGGCGGCTTGCAGTCGCGAGTCACCTGCGAGATCCAGCCGCGAGACTCTGTCTTCTTGCACACTCTTGAGCATTCAACACTCTATCTCACTCACTACCCTTACAACAAACCCACCTAAATACAGGGTTACTAATTGCTGAATTACAGGCAAATTTGGCACGGAATAAAACCAATTAGATGGTTGATTAAATTCAACCTTACAAAAATATTACCTATATTTAGGAATTAATGAAAACTAAGCCATATCTTTTCAATTGCTGAGTAAGAATGTTAATAAAGACGCCTTGAAATTTTGATGTTAGGACATACTTCATGTGCTCTACAGAACGAATTTTGATGTGTCAATAGTTAACATTTAACCGTTACCCTCAATGAAATTTAAATCATGGAAAAGAAAAAAGAAAAAAGCAGTTCTCTGCAGCAATAAAGACCGTGATATTCTCAGCTGAGTATATGTAAGTTATGTACTTCAGAATGACACTCAACTGTATGATGCATTAGAATCTGCAGATATGCACATGCATATTTGTGGCTTGAGTTGAGGAGCAACATAATTAATGACATGTCCTCAACCAAACTCACCCTTTTTTTGGCGCCTCAGTACAATGACTTCTGAGACAAACCCTCATGAAGAGCACATGAAGTATGTCCTACAAGTTGTTCAACTGCAACCCATCCCATAGAAATGAAATTATTACACGAGGCTGGCACAAAAAACATCAGTAGTCATGTCTTTTTGAGTGCTCACTACCTACAAAAAAAAATTGTTCTCTTTTTCTCCTGTATTTCCTTCACCTTTGTTATGGAGATTCAAAGTGACAGAGTGTAAAAACTTTAGTTTCATGAGATTTGGATGCATGTGGTCATCCACTTTGTAAGAGTTATAAGGGTCTCTACTTTAGCAAAACTGCACATACACATTTTTACTTATTGTTTGTTCCAAATGTATGTTACCCAGATAGATACCATACTTCCCAAAGTCAATCTGTTAACCAAGCTGAAACGTTGGTAACAAAACAGAAACAGTTATGATACAGGGTTAAAGACATTTTGGTTCCTCTTAATTAGTCTCGGTGAATGGGGAAAATGGAAAATCAACTATAGAAAAGGCAAAAAGACCGTCTGATTAATATTAAAAAGTTGAATATGACCACATGGTTATTGAAAACTAAGCCTTGCTCAAATTATTAGTCTTTGGTAGACTTGACTGGCAGTTTGCACCTTTGGTAGAAAATGATGAAAAAATAAATTAAACAAAAGGGACTAGAAATATCATAAAACCTAAAAAGGATTAGTTTCAATTAAAATGTGTTCCCAGTTTTACATTTTCTGAAGAATGTTGGAGGAACTGCAATAATTTGATTAGTAATATATTTGGTGGATGGACAATCCTCATCTCTTCTTCTGCCTAAAAGAAATAAAGAATTTACATGGATTAACAAAATCGTTTCTACTGTTTTAGCTACGAGGAACCATCTCACAATTCATATAAGCGAGAGGTGAGATTGATGAAGATGTCTTCACTGCAGGGAATTGTGAGACCACCCATTGGATGATCAAATCCAAATTCTTCCTCAGCTTTACTTAGCAATTCTTGAAATGAAGGCTGGTTCAAAAATGATATAGGGATTACAAAGCGCCTCCTTTCACTCTCTCCAGCATATACTGCAATATAGCCTTTTGGAACGTCTATAGATGTTGAAGCCACTTGCTTTCCAAATGAGTTTGATCGTCGGAGAATGTGTTTAGCATGCATAATACCGAGCAAACGAATGGCCATTGATATTTGGCTATACAGTACTGCTGAGAAAAATGATGAAGTCCACAAAAGAAAAGGGAGAAGAATTTAAGGATTTGATATCAGAGGATGTGAGGACTTGGCTTGGATTTTGATGATATGCTTTCATCTATATATAGATGAATGGTGTGTGAAAATTTATATTATGTGGATTGTGGAATAAGTGGTGTAGAGGCAATATTGGCTAGGGTTATGTGAGAGAGATAAACATTAGAAGGATCACGTGGACCTGTCTTCCAACTCATTATCAAAAAGTTGTCAGTGATTGAGATCTTTTATTTTTTGAATGAGTTATATGTCCAAGAATTTCCTGGACAAAAAGCAGCAGCAAGGGGACCCCGTCGAGATGAAAGATACATGGATTGGATAAAACTTTGAACTACCGGCTGACCTCTTTCAATAGGAGGACAGGATTAGACATATATGTCGAATATTTCTTGCCAATATATGGAACTAAATTAACCTCTTGTATGATGGAGCTTTTGGACAAAAAATTAATTATAATTAAGATATCTTCTAAAAATTAATTATAATTAAGATATCTTCTTCTCTTTTCGTTTTTTTTTTTTTGAGAGGGGGGAGGGGTGTAAAGAACATCTACAAAATCATGCAAACCTTACTCATATCTTTACAACAAGTTAGCCTTATCGATTTGCGCCAAATGGGAATTTTAGGCATTTTCTTCTCAGAAGAAATTTTGATGACTTAACTGTTAACCTTAATGCAATCTAAATCCTAGAAAAGAAAAGAAAAGAAAAGCAATAAAATTTACGTGTCAGATAAGACACTTATTTCCTCTAATGGAGGATAAGACATTTATTCATGTTATAAAATTGAGAGTGAGATTTCCAACAGTAAGCAACATGAGAATCTGCAGATAGGCACATGGATCATCATGGCTTAGGGTGAGGAACATAAATTGTACTAACATGTCCTTAACCTTACTCACTGACTTTTTTGGTGCCTCAGTACAATGACTTCTAGGACAAAGCCCCATGAAGAGCACATGAAGTATGTCCTACAAGTAGTTCAATTGCAACCCATTTCATATCAAGGACTAAATATGGCAGTCTAAGAGATGAAATTATTGCTAGCAGTGAGCACGAAAATAATCAGTAGAGAAGTCATTTTGGATGCTGACAACTGGCAGAACACATTTCCTCTCTTTTTCTCCCTTGTTTCCTTGACCTTTGTTATGGTCTCATTATTAAAGATTTAAAGTAACAGAGTGTAACAACCATTGTCTCATGAGATTTGGGATTTGGGTATATGTGGTCACACACTTTGTAAGCCTTACAGGGTTCCTTCTATTGAAAAATTGCACATCTAAATTGAAACTAATATTTTGTCTACATTGTTAAATATTAGTTAGACAGACATCATACTTCTTAAAGTCAATCTTCTAACCAAGCTAAACATTGGAAATAAAACAGAAACAGAAATGATAAATGGTTAAAGACATTTTGGTTCCTCTGACTTAATTATTCTCAGTGAATGGGCAAATTGGAAAGTTGTATATGACCTCATGGTTTTGGAAAACTAAGCCTTGCTTGAATTGTTAGCCTTTGATATAATTTTGTTTTTGATAATTCAATAGTTGAGAGTGGGGGGATTTGAACCCTAGATGTCTTTTTGGAAACACCAGGAGGTGCTAACCAATTGAGTTATAAGACTCTTGGCAGCCTGTGGTAGGTTTGACTAGAAGTATTCAGTTTTTGTAGAAATGATGCAGAAATAAATTAAACAAAAGTGACTAGAAATATTATAAAATCTTAAGAGGATAAATTTCAACCAAAATGTGTTCACAGTTTTATATTTTTCTGAAGAATTTTGGAGGAATTGCAATAATTCTATTAGTAATATTTTTTGTGGATGGATAATCGCCATCACTTCTTCGGCCTCAAAGAAAGAAAAAATTTACATTGATTAACAAAATTGTTTCTGCTGTTTTAGCTAAGTGGAACCATCTCACAATTCATATAAGCGAGAAGTGAGATTGATGAAGATGTCTTCGCTGCAGGGAACTGTTAGACCACCCATTGGATGATCAAATCCAAATTCTTCCTCAGCTTTACTTAACAATTCTTGAAATGAAGGCTGGTTCAAAAATGATATAGGAATTACAAAGCGCCTCCTTTCACTCTCTCCAACATATATTGCAATGTAGCCTTTTGGAACATCTATGGATGTTGAAGCTACTTGCTTTCCAAATGAGTTTGATCGTCGCAAAATGTGCTTAGCATGCATAATACTGAGCAAACGAATGGCCATGGATATCTGAATATATAATATTGCTGAGAAAATCGATGAAGTACACAAAAGGAAAGAGAGAAGAAAGTAAGAATTTGATTTCAAAGGATGTGAGGGCTTGTTTTGGATATGGATGATATGTTTGTGTGTATATATAGACGAATGGTGTGTGTGAATATTTCTCTTATGTGGAATGAGTGGTGTAGAGGGAAAATTGTCTGGGGATCTGTCAGAGTCATAAGCATTTAAAGGATCACATGGACCTGTCTTCCAACAAATCATCAAGAAATTGGTAGTGATTGAGACCCTATATTTTCGGAATATAATATGCCCTAGCATTTCCAAGACAACAACCTGCTTCAATGGGACCCCATTGATATGAAAGATACATGAATTGAAGAGAACTCTGAATTACCAGCTGACCTCTTGCAATAGAAGGACAAGCTTAGACATATATGCTGATTACGTCTAGAAAATAACATATAGTTGGAACTGGATTAGTCTCTTGTATGATGGGGATTTTAGACGAGAAATTAGCTATGTTTAAGATCTTTTCCAAATCCTTTTTGTTAGGAAACATCTGTAACATCATGCAAACCTTACTCAGAATTTTACATTGAGTATAGCATCTTGTATTTGTACAAATATTGATAAAGTCTCCCTGGCATGGCATATTTTTTCCGAGAACAAATTTTGATGAGTTAACCATTAACCTCAATGCAATCAAAATTTAAGAATGAAAAGATATCTGTATCAGTAAAGACCCTGATTTTCTCCAACAGAGTACAAGACATTCATTTATGTTTAAAAATGAAAGTGGAATTTCCAACAGTAGGAAACATGAGAATATCTAAAGATTTTTACATGGACCATCATGGTTTAAGGTGAGGAAGAGAAACGTACAAAATAACATGTCCTCAAAATAGCTCACTGACTTTTTGGTGCCTCAATACAATGATTTCTGGGACAAAACCACATGAAGAGCACCAGAAGTATGTCCTACAAGTAGTTCAACTGCAACCAATACCATATCATGTACTATATATTGCACAATAAGAAATGAAATTATTGCAAGAGACTTGCACAAAAAACATCAGTAGATATGTCATTTTGGTTGCTGACTACCTACAAACAAATTTCTTCTCTTTTATTTTCTGCATTTCCTTGACATTTATTATGGAAATTCAAAGTGACAGTGTAATAACCTTCGTGCATGTGGTCATTTACTTTAGCGAAACTGCACATATAATTTTATACCTTTTTTTTGACCAAATGTGTTAAATATTACCCAGATAGATACCATACTTCCCAAAGTCAATCTGCTAACCAAGCTGAAACATTGGTAACAAAATAGAAATAGATACAATAAAGGGTAAAAATCATTTTGGTTCGTCCTAATTAGTCTTGATGAATAGGCAAAATGGAAAATCTACAATAAAAAGGGAAAAAAGGACCATGTGATTGATATTAAAAAGTTGTATACGATCATATGGTTATTGAAAACTAAGCTTGCTCGAATTGTTAGCCTTTGATAGACTAGACTGGCAGTATACACTGGGGGTAGAAAATGATTAAAAAAAAAAATAATAATAAAACAAAAGGTACTACAATTATGATGAAACCTAAAGAGGATTAATTTCAACCAAATGTGTTCACAGTTTTACAATATTCTGAAGAATGTTGGAGGAGCTGCAATAATTCTATTATAATATTTTTGGTGGATGGACAATCCCCATCTCTTCTTCTGCCCAAAAGAAATAAAGAATTTACATTGATTAACAAAATTGTTTCTGCTGTTTTAGCTAAGTAGAACCATCTCACAATTCATATAAGCTAGAAGTGAGATTGATGAAGATATCTTCGCTGCAGGGAATTGTGAGACCACCCATTGGATGATCAAATCCAAATTCTTCCTCAGCTTTACTTAGCAATTCTTGAAATGGAGGCTGGTTCAAAAATGATATAGGAATTACAAAGCGCCTCCTTTCACTCTCTCCAACATATATTGCAATATAGCCTTTTGGAACATCTATAGATGTTGAAGCTACTTGCTTTCCAAATGAGTTTGATCGTCGGAGAATGTGCTTAGCATGCATAATACCGAGCAAACGAATGGCCATGGATATCTGGCTATAGACTACTGCTGAGAAAAATGATACAGTTCACAATAGAAAAGGGAGAAGAATGTAAGGATTTAATATCAGAGGATGTGAGCACTTGTCTTGGTTTTTGATGTTATGCTTTCATGTATATATAGATGAATGGTGAGTGACAATTTCTGTTATGTGGATTGTAGAATAAGTGGTGTAGAGGAAATATTGGCTGCGGTTATGTGAGAGAGATAAGCATTTGAAGAATCACATGAACCTGTCTTCCAACTCCTTATCAAGAAGTTGGTTGTGATTGAGACCTTTTATTTTATGAATAAGTTATATGCCCAAGCATTTCAAGGACAACAAGCAGCAGCAAGGGGACCTCATCAAGATGAAAGATATGTGGATTGGATAAAACTCTGAACTACCAGCTGGCCTCTTTCAATGGGGGACAGGTTTAGACATATATGTTGATTTTTTCTTGACAATAATTGGAACAAAAATAATTCTCTTGTATGATGGGGCCTCTGGACAAAAAATTAGCTATTGTTAAGATATCTTCAGAAGAAATTTTGATGACTTAATTTTAAACCTTAATGCAATCTAAATTATAGAAAAGAAAAGGAAAGCAATAAAATTTATCTGCATTAGTTAAGAAACTAGTTTTCTCCAACGGAATATAAGACATTCATTTATGTTATAAAATTGAGAGAGAAATTTTCAACAGTAAGAAACATGAGAATCCACAGATACGTACATGGATCATCTGTCATCATGGCTTAAGATGAGGAACAGAAGCATACTAACATGTCCTCAACATTACTCACAAACTTTTTTGGTGCCTAAGTACACTGACTTCCAGGACAAATCCCCATGAAGAGCAGATGAAGTATGTCCTACAAGTAGTTCAACTGCAACTCACCCCATATGAAGGACTATACATGGCATTATAAGAGATGAGATTATTGCAAGCAACTGGTACAAAAATCATCAGTAGACAAGTTATTTTAGGTGCTATCAACTGGCAAAACAGGTTTCAGCCTTTTTCTCCCTTGTTTCCTTGACCTTTGTTCCGGTCGCATTGTCAAAGATTCAAAGTAAAAGAGTGTAACGACCTTAGCCTTATGAGATTTGGGTACGTGTGATCAACTGTTCATACACTGTAAGACTTAAAATTACTAGGATCCCTTTTTATCAAAATTGCATATCTAAATATAATCTGACTCTTTATTTAATGTTTCCTAGATTGATATCATACTTCTCGAAGTCAATCTCCTAACCAAAATAAACATTGGAAATGAAACAGAAACAGAAACAGAAATGATAAATGGTAAATACATTTGGTTCCTCTTACTTAGTCTAGATGAACTTGCAAAATGGAAATCAACTATAAAAGAGGTGAAAACGGCGATGTGATTAATATTAGATTGTTGTATATGAGCACATCTATATAATATTTAAAATCTAAAGCATAGCATTTCAGTCTAGTTCTGTCCACTTGGTCCATTAAGTCCACTTTGGTCCATTTTGGTGATACTTTGAGAGGAAAGGTTTGTGTAGTAAGAGGAGCTGCTTCATTGACATGTCACATTCTCAACATAATGTTGGTAGGTTTTTTTATAAAACTACATTTTTATAGATAGCTTAGTTTAGAAAATCTTATATATTGTATTAACTATACTCTGTTAGAAAATAATTACATCATTTTAAGAAGGGTTTGAGAGTAACACTTATAAGCCTTATCTATTATTTTCATTAATCATTTAACAAAAAAATAAATTGTCAAATTTGTTTTTTTAAATTTTTTTTTTTTTTTTTTATGCATTGCGTGGGTTTGCAGCTTGTGGTTATTGGAAACTAAGCCTTCAATTGTTAGCCTCTGGTAGACTTAACTGGAAGTATTCGCTTTTCATGGAAAATGATGCAAAATAAAAAAAAATACAAAGGGGACTAGAAATATCATAAAAACGAAAGAAGATAAATTTCAACCAGAATGTGTTCACAGTTTAACATTTTTCTTAAAAATGTGGGAGGAACTGTAATCATTATATTTGTAAAATTCTTAGTGGATAGAAAATAGCCATCTCTTCTTCTGCCTAAAATAAATAAATAACAAAGATTTACAAAATTTTTTCTATTGCTTTATCTTAGTGGCACCATATCACAAGTCATATAATTGAGAAGTGACATTGATGAAGAGGTCTTCGTTGCAGGGAATTGTAAGGCCACCCATTGGATGATCAAATCCAAATTCTTCCTCTGCTCTTCTTAGCAATTCTTGAAATGAAGGCTGGTTCAAAAATGAAATAGGAATTACAAAGCGCCTCCTTTCACTCTCTCCAACATATATTGCAACGTAGCCTTTTGGAACATCTATAGATGTTGAAGCTACTTGCTTTCCAAACGAGTTTGATCGTCGTAGAATATGCTTAGCATGCATAACACCGAGCAAACGAATGGCCATGGATATCTGGATATATAATATTGCCAAGAAAAAGGGTCAAGTACACAAAAGAAAAGGGAGAAGAAAGTAATGATTTTGATATCAAAGGATGTGATTACTTGTTCTGGATTTGGATGATATGTTTGCCTGTATAAATAGATGAAGGTGTGTGTGTGAAAATTTATCTTTTGTGGAATGAGTGGTGTAGAGGAGAATTGGCTAGGGTTTGGCTAGAGGATAAGCATTTAAAGGATCACATGGACCTGTCTTCCAACAAATCGTCAAGAAATTGGTAGTGATTGAGACCCCATATTTGTTGGAATACAATATGCCCTAGCATTTCCAGGACAACAACCAGCAACCAGCTGCAAGGGGACCCCATTGATTTGAAAGGCACATGGATTGGAGTAAATACTGAACCACTGGCTGTCCTTTTGCAAAAGAAGGACAAGTTTAGACATATATGTCAATTATGTCTAGATAACAACATTTAATTGGAACCAGATTAATCTCTTGTATGATGGGTCTTTTAGACAAGCAATTAGCTATAATTATGATCTCTTCCAAATTAATCCTTTTTGGTAGGGAACTGCAGTAACATCATGCAAATCTTACTCATAACTTTTCCATAAATGTGTGTTTGGCATCATTTTGTTTAGCTTTTTGTTAAATGTGTGCTAATGTATACTTGTACTTTCAAAAGGTGAGATTTAAAAAAACTGTACATAATAGCTAAAAATTGATGCGAAACACACTAGGTTTAGCCTCGTGTATTTGAGGCAAATAAAATTTTTGATAAAGCTTCCCTGACATAGAATATTCTTCGCAGAATAAATTTTGATGAGTTAACCATTAACCTCAATGCAATCAAAATATCAGAAAGAAAAGATATTTTTATCAGTAAAGACCCTGATTTTCGCCAATAGAGTATTAGACATTCATTTATGTTTAAAAATGAAAGTGGTATTTCCAATAGTAAGAAACATGAGAATATCTGAAGATTTGTACTTGGAGCATCATGGCTTAAGTTGAGGAAGAAAAAAGTACTAAATAAAATGTCCTCAATCTAACTCACTGACTTTTTGGTGCCTTATTACAATGACTTCCAAGACAAACCCCCATGAAGATCACATGAAGTATGTCCTACAAGTAGTTCAACTGCAACCATTTTATACCTAGGTCGATATCTGGCCTTGTAAGTGGCCTACACAAGAATCATCAGTACACATGTCATTTTGGGTGCTGACTACAGGCAAAACAAATTTCATCTTTTTTTACCCCATTTTTCTCCCTTGACCTTTGGTATGATCTATTTATTGAGAAAGAAAGACCAACAAGCTTAGCCTCATGAAAATTAAGTTCATGTGGTTATCCATATTCTAAGGGTCCCTTTTTTTAGCAAAACTGCATCTAGATTTATACTGAATGTTTTGTTTGCATCTGTTAAATATTACCCAGATATACATCATACTTCCGAAGTCAATGTACTAATTAGAAAGGAAGAGGATATAATAAAAGGTTGGACTTAAAGACATTCACGTTCCTCTTGGTCAACAAGTCTTAGTGAACAGGCGAAATAGGTGATCATATATAGAAAGGAGAAAAAGACAATGTGAACAATATATTTAAATGTATATGGCCATTGCATAAAAGAGAAATGTATAGGTGTCCAGTGACGAAGCCAAGAAATTTTCTCAGGAGGGGCCGGTAAATACATTTTTGTGTAATTTTTAGATTTATTATCAAATGTAAAAGATTATTAATGGAAAATTTCAAAAGCTAGGGGGGCCAGGCCCCCCTAGCTCCACCTATGTATAGGTCCATATGGCTATTGAAAACTAAGCCTTGCTAAAATTGTTAGCCTTTGGTAGACTTGACCTGAACTTTTAAATGTAAATGATTGTTTCACAGAATGTGAAGTAAAGGAGCTAATACACATCCATAAATAAATGATAAATATTATGCACATTTGCTTACAGCTGATATTGAATCTGTATATTTTTTCGTGATTACTTGTACTGCATTGCCATCAAATGGAAGCAAATTTTGCAGAAAGAAAAAATAATTTTGTATTAAATATTTGCACAGAAATTTTTGATATGATTCCCAACTTTCATAACCATTAAAAAAAGGAATTTTACAATGAGTTATGAAAAAATCTAATACTCTTACTTCAAAATTGAACAGATATATTTTTGGGTTAAGAATTTTGAAAAGTTCATGTTTTCAATACTCAGTATCATGTCTTTCATTTCTCTCCTGAGGTATCCAAAACACAAGTTGATCACTGAAGGATTCTCTGCATGAGGTTCTGTGAGAACCACCCATTGGATGAAGTTGGAACCATGAAGCACCTCCTTTGTGTGTTTCCAAGTTGAGCCATCCACATCTGCTTCTGCTTGGTTGAATAGTCCATGGCAAATTATTGATATGTTCTTAAGATAAAGCAGTGCTGTTCTCAAGTGGGTGTAAACATGCATGCCATCCAATTTTTCTCTGAAAGGAGGCATATATGTGCTTGAATCCATAAATCTGTCCCTGCTGATTGATCTCAGTGTTATGAATCATGATCCATTTAAGCGAGAAGTGAGATCCATGAAGACATCTTCTCCATAGGGAATTGTTAGACCACCCATTGGATGATCAAATCCAAATTCGTCCTCAACTTTACTAAGCAACTTCTGGAATGAAGGCTCATTCAGGTATGATATAGGTAGAATAAATCGCTTCTTCTGTTCCTCTCCAACATAGACTGCAAAGTAACCTTTTGGAACTTTCTTGGCCGTAAAAGCTGCTTCTTTACTACTCAGAACAGACCTGCGGAGAATCTGCTTAACTTGCATGATGGCAGGAACTCGGATAGCCATTTATATATTAACACTTTGGAAAAGGTTGAAGCTCACAAATGAGTTGGGAGGAAAAAATGCAGGTAAATATTTGCTAGTGGGGAATAAGAGGACCTGATTTGGCTATGGAATAACCTTTGCGTGTATTTATAGATGAAAATGGGTGTGGGAAAATCTCTAAAATGTGAGTGGTGTCAGTTGTGAGGAATTTGGGTGTATATTAGTGAGAGACAGTCATATGAAGGATCACATGGTTTTGTCTTCCAATTGATAATCAAGAACTTGTCCTGATTCAAATTGTACTTTATAGAAGACTTATGCCGAATCATTTCAACAGGGAGCACAACCTACAAGCCCCCCCACCCCCCCTTGAATATAAGAGATGTGGATAAGAGAAACCTTCTGTTGAGTTAATTGGCCAACCTCTTGTTACTTGTTAGATTATGAAACCTTAACTTACTCAGGGTTTCATTTCTTTAGAATAGGAGATGTAAATTCATCATTTCATGCACTGGATAATTTGAAAAACTATTGTGTGATCGTTTCCTCAAAGATCAAATACCTTCTGAGTTAGCTTGAATAACCACAATTGGAACTTTGGGGAAAAAATTCAGTGAAACATTAAAATGAAAATAAAACACCAAACTGTAAAAACTTGAAAAGCAGCAGCTACCTGCAAGAGTTTTCACAATATGCAAGAAGAGAACTGCATTTAATAAGATTTCCAAAATTAAAACCACTAGAATTTGTCGGTCTTTAAGTACATTAATGTGAAATGTATCTATTATGTGGCCATCAATGTCAACTGGAAACAGTGTTAAGGGGAAATGTACCACTGGGGGGACCATTAAAGGACATTTGTCAAGAGGGGTCATATGATTTTGCCTCCCTCAAGGTCTTGTTAATTTCACGCTCTGACCTATTTGCTTTGATTCATCAATATTAACCTCTCAAATACTGAGCAAGCAACAGAGGCCCACATTGTCCACTTATATTTTCATCACAAACAGATTGTCACTTCATGTGATGATGTTGCTTAATGCATAGAGGGGAAGTATTGTGATTATATGACCAGGACCTTAATCTGAAAGGGAGATAAATTGAAGTGGGAGCACCAACCCACCTAGCATGTGATGATGTTCTATGCTGCTAACATCTCAACCCAACTTGACCAGAACAACCAAATTCAGCAAGCCATGTCTCTGATGAAGAAAAATTTTCATTCTGTTTGGGCAAAACAAATTTCTATCGGTTCGACCATTACCAGCTAGCCATAATGATCAATTATTGACCATCTCTATTATGCTTAGTGTTAGTTGCCTAGGATGTAGAATTGTAATGATCTGATTAAATGCTAAGTGATAATAGACTTATTTCATCATAATTTCTAAGGTACAACTCACCAATCAAAAACCATGGCTCATATAACTAACAAAGTTCTATACCAGCATGCAAAGGCCAATTATCCATTGTGGGTCATTCAATTCTGTTCCTCCAAAACAGGTTCAAATAAACCCACTAGATCCAATAAAATGGGAATGTTGCGAAGTGGCAGAGAAAAGTATCAGGAAACTTATGGAAAAATAATGCTCATATTTTGTTTTATTATATAATGGGGAAAGAAAGAAAGGAAGCAGCAATATTGTTTTGATATATATATATATATATATATATATATATATATATATATTCTTGAATAGAGAAGTCTAAATTCGGTACAGAGCATCATATCCATGGTTGTGACCATCCTGATTATACTTGGTATTCATGGCTGCACAATGTACATAACCATCATTTCTATCTGTACTTAACAACAATTTAAACTGTGAAATCAGCCTCCTCAAGTCCCAAGCAGTGATAATTTGATGGACATTTCAAACTGGTCATCATTAAAAATATTTGGCTCATCATATTTTAGATTGTCTATAAGAACATATGGAGATTATATAGCTTTTATTTTGTTCTAATTATATACTCATGAAACACCATCAAATTAATTGTTAAGACTAGCTATACATCTGTACCTTCTTCACCCTCCCATTTCAGTTAACAATATAAAAGTCTCAAAATTTGAAATTAAGAAAATTGGGATTAGCTTTAGTAGAGCCAAGACCCATGGTGAGGCTGAGAGGGAGTATCTGACTGGCAGTTCAACGGTGGTCAAGGGCTGAGATGGCCAAGAGTTGGACCAAAGTGGACCAAAATGGAGCGAAGTAGACTTTATGGACGAAAAGGACCGAAATAGGCTGAAAGTGGTCCGAAATGGACCGAATGGACTGGAATTTTCCGAAGTAGACAAAGTGGACTGAGTGGACTAAATAGACCGAAGTGGACCAAAGTAGACAGAATGGACTGAAGTGGACCTAATGGACCGGAATTGACTGAAGTGGACCGAATGGATCAAAATGGTTCGAAATGCAATACTAACTTAATAGGAGTGTAGTAATAATAAATGCTACGATTTAGCTTTTAGATATTATATAAATATATTTCTCATTTGCATTCCATGATTATTTTTCTAGTTTTTAGCAATCTTCAATTTGTTATTTTATTTTTTATTTTTAAATCTTTGTACTTTAATTGTCCTATTTGGGCTCTCCTATTGAATCATTTCATTCCCTCTAATTTTTATTTAGATATAAGATGTGTGACATTCAAAAATAAAATAAATGGAACATGTCACACGTCCAACAAAAAATGGAAGGGAATTGGAGGAATAAATTGAACATGATAATTTTTATATTATTTTAGAGTATCATGCATAGTATGAATACAATACATACACACACAAAATTTAATCATATCATTTTGTATTTGGCCCCTCAAATACAAATTCCTAGCTCTGCCACTAGCAACAGGTAAGATGAAATTAAAAAGCATAGTTACATTATGAAGAAAGATAAAAAAGGAAAACAAGTAAAGCTTTTAGGGGCAAGATCAAGAAAGCAATGGTTATGCTGAAGTACTGAACAGCTTTACCAAATTATATATATATATATCAGTTTCAGTTGATCATATCAGTCAGAATGACTTCAATATGTTTTTTCAATTCTACCTTAAAGTCCTGTTTCTCATTCGACAAACCAAACCTAGGATAGCTAGGACACAAACTACATATGGTTATTGAAGAACTCAGTAATCAACTTTTTATGATTATTGAAGTGAGCCTTGTTGAAAGAGAAAAAAATAATTATGGAAAGCAAGAAAAAAAATAATCTATTTGATATATTTGCATGGGAAGTTCTGACTTTTGAATTTCATATAGAACATGCAAAATTTACAATGAAATGAAGGAATCTTCAAGTATGGACTTTGGACAACAAAACTCCTCCTTTTGGTTTCTCCAATATAAACAGAGAGGTGGCCTTTTAATATATTGTAACCTCTTGAGGCATCTGCACATATTGAGGAACATGGTTAGGCTGAATGAGAATAATCTTGGCAAATGCATGGCGAAAAAACTTAAGGCACATCGAAATTATACTACTATGGTCTATCTGCATATCAGCATATGTTGAATGTTACCCAAATAAGCCTCATGAGTCCTACAAATAATTTAAACTAATATCTTCTATGTGCACATGTTGAATGTTACCCAAATAGTCCCCATGTTTCCCAGTCCTATTAATTAAAACAAAATATTAAAAGGGGAAACCCAAAAATATTAAAAAAGGATTGATACTCAAGTACTAATGACTAAAATAAAAATAATAGGCCTGTTGGTCCATCTTGTTTAATTAGTCGCAAATGAAAGGGCAACAGTGCGGAAAAGAAGATGAATTGAGTCTGCAAATTCATGGTGAAAGCTTGTAATGACATTTCCATCAAAGAGAAAATTATATGAGAAGAAAGAAAGATCTTCTATTTGATGTATTTTCATGGAAAGTTCAGAATCCTTAATTTCATCATAGACAATGCAAAATTTTACAATGAAATGAATGAATAAATCAATTCTCTTAATTCAAAACTCAAGAGGAATGGCTTTTTCTTTAATTTGTCTGACAGTTCATGTTTAATGGATTAGTGGTTTTCATGTCTTTCATCTTTCTTGTGAGTGATTCAAGCAACCAGTGAGATCATGGCAGGCATTGAAATAAGGCCTTCTGATACATATGGTGACCTTGAGTCGTCTGCACCCATTGGAGAATATGCTTAGTCTGAATGATCCTGGGAAAATGCCTACCCAAGTGAAGTGACCTTAAGTAGACTCATTTCCTTGAGAAACTGCAGTGATTTTTCATCACTTGGTAGACATTTCTTGCTCTATCCATTCTGACAAAGAGAAGAAATGCACAAATCTGTCTGCTCTGATCAATTTCAGTGACATGTACTAAAATTCACTTAAGCGAGAAGTGATATTAATGAAGATGTCTTCTCTGCAGGGAATTGTAAGGCCACCCATGGGATGATGAAACCCAAATTCTTCCTCTGCCTTACTTAGCAATTCTTGAAATGAAGGCTGATTCAGGTATGATATGGGTACCACAAACCGCTTCTTCTGTTCCTCTCCAACATAGACTGCAATGTAGCCTTTTGGAACATTTTTAGCAAGACCAGAAACAGACCTGCGGATAATCTGCTTAGCATGCAGAATACCAGGCAATAGAAGAGCCATTTCTGTCTATGTTATGACTTTAGAAGAGGATTTAGTTCACAATTGACTTGGGAGAAGAAAGAAAAATACTTGCTAGAAGAGATTGTGAGGATATGATTTGGCTGTGGAATTTGTTTACTTTGGTTTAGTATATATACATGAAAGGTTGTCTAAAGAATCTCTGGTATGTGGATGAGTGGTGTGGAGTCAATCAGGTGGGGATTAGCCCAAGACACAAGCACTTGAAGGATCACATGGTCCTGTCTACAAATCATCATTGAGAAATTGTTATTGATTGAGACTATTTTTCTTGGCGAACAAACCACAAGAGAGCAACTTGATATGTAAGAGATATGAAAAAAAGAAACCTCTTGTGGACAACTTTGGGTGATTGGTACATAGGAGGACATATAAGTCTATTTATTTCCAGACAGAAAAATTGAGGCTGAAGATAATTGAATTAAATAACATATCCAAAGCCAAAATCACTATCATTTATTGCTTTGGTACATTGGTTGCACGACATACCCTTGTGAAGAGCATGCACTTGTAGCTTTGGTACTACAAAAAACCCTTCTGAAGGGCATAAGGAGTGTGTCTTATGCATGGTCCTCATTGTCATTGGAACCCAAACCATTCAAAATACATAATCAAATTTGTCTGTTACTGATGACAATTATTGGCATGCATCTCAAACCTGAAGTTGAGCAATATCAATTACTTGTGACTCAAAAGGGTTTAAGATATAAAACAATTTATGATAGTTTTAGGTTTGTTTATATAGTCTGTTGCTGTATATTTTTCTCTTTCAGAATCAAAGGTTGCATCCTACAGTCAACTTATTCCCTCAACTGCTCAATCTCATTCCACATACCACATCTGGCATATACGTTTGATAACATAGCACATATATATCCAAACATTCTTAGAATCCAACTCGAGAGCTCTCTTGGCGACTCATTATTCCCATGATCCTAGCTCCACCTATGTATAGGTCCATATGGCTATTGAAAACTAAGCCTTGCTAGAAACTTTAGCCTTTGGTAGACTTGACCTGAACTTTTAAATGTAAATGATTGTTTCACAGAATGTGAAGTAAAGGAGCTAATACACATCCATAAATAAATGATAAATATTATGCACATTTGCTTGCAGCTGAAATTGAATCTGCATATTTTTTCGTGATTACTTGTACTGCATTGCCATCAAATGGAAGCAGATTTTGCAGAAAGAAAAAATAATTTTGTATGAAATATTTGCACAGAAATTTTTGATATGATTCCCAACTTTCATAACCATTAAAAAAAAAGGAATTTTACAATGAGTTATGAAATAATCTAATACTCTTCAAAATTGAACAGATAGATTTTTGGGTTAAGAATGTTGAAAAGTTCATGTTTTCAATACTCAGTATCATGTCTTTCATTTCTCTCCTGAGGTATCCAAAACACAAGTTGATCACTGAAGGATTCTCTGCATGAGGTTCTGTGAGAACCACCCATTGGATGAAGTTGGAACCATGAAGCACCTCCTTTGTGTGTTTCCAAGTTGAGCCATCCACATCTGCTTCTGCTTGGCTGAATAGTCCAAGGCAAATTGATATGTTCTTAAGATACAGCAGTGCTGTTCTAAAGTGGGTTTAAACATGCATGCCATCTAATTCTTCGCTGAAAGGAGGCATAAATGTGCGTGAATCCATAAATCTGTCCCTGCTGATTGATCTCAGTGTTATGAATCATGATCCATTTAAACGAGAAGTGAGATCCATGAAGACCAATTATCCATTGTGGGTCATTCAATTCTGTTCCATATTTTCATGGCTCATATTTTGTTTTATTATATAATGGGGAAAGAAAGAAAGAAAGGAAGCAGCAATATTGTTTTGATATATATATTCTTGAATAGAGAAGTCTAAATTTGGTACAGAGCATCATATCCATGGTTGTGACCATCCTGATTATACTTGGTATTCATGGCTGGACAATGTACATGACCATCATTTCTTTCTGTACTTAACAACAATTTAAACTGTGAAATCAGCCTCCTCAAGTCCCAAGCAGTGATAATTTGATGGACTTTTCAAACTGGTCATCATTAAAAATATTTGGCTCATCATATTTTAGATTGTCTATAAGAACATATGGAGATTATATAGCTTTTGTTTTGTTCTAATTATATACTTCACGAAACATGACATCAAATTAATTGTTAAGACTAGCTGTACATCTTTACCTTCTTCATCCTCCCATTTCAGTAAACAATATAAAAGTCTCAAAATTTGAAATTAAGAAAATTGGGATTAGCTTTAGTAGAGCCAAGACCCATGGTGAGGCTGAGAGGGAGTATCTGACTGGCTGTTCAACAGTGGTCACGGGCTGAGATGGCCAAGAGCTGGACCAAAATGAATTGAAGTAGACCTTATGGACGAAAAGGTACGACATGGGCTGAAGGGGTCCAAAATGGACCGAATGGACCCAAAAGACTGGAATTGACCGAAGCAGACAAAGTGGACTAAGTGGACCAAATAGACCAAAGTAGACTAAAGTGAACACCGGAATTCACTGAAGTGGACCAAATGGATCAAAATGGTTTGAAATGCAATACTAACTTAATAGGAGTATAGTAATAATAAATGTTACGATTTATCTTTTAGATATCATATAAATATATTTCTCATTTGCGTTCCATGATTATTTTTCTAATTTTTAGCAATCTTCAATTTGTTAGTTTTTTATTTTTATTTTTTATTTTTAAAAATCTTTGTACTTTAATTGTCCTATTTGGGCTATCCTATTGAATCATTTCATTCCCTCTAATTTTTATTTAGATATAAAATGTGTGACATTCAAAATCAAATAAATGGAACATGTCACACGTCCAACTAAAAATGGAAGGGATTTGGAGGAATCAATTGAACATGATAATTTTTATATTATTTTAGAGTATCATGCATACTATGTATACAATACATACACATACAAATTTAATCATATCATTTTGTATTTGGCCCCTCAAATACAAATTCCTAACTCTACCACTAGCAACAGGTAAGATGAAATTGAAAAGCATAGTTACATTATGAAGGTAAAAGAAAAAAAAAAAGGAAAACAATTAAAGCTTTTAGGGGCAAGATCAAGAAAGCAATGATTATGCTGAAGTGCTGAACAGCTTTACCAAATTATATATATATATATATATATATATATATATTTATATCAGTTTCAGTTGATCATATCAGTCAGAATGACTTCCATATGTTTTTTCAATTCTACCTTAAAGTCCTGTTTCTCATTCGACAAACCAAACCTAGGATGGCTAGGACACAAACTACATATGGATATTGAAGAACTCAGTAATCAACTTTTTATGATTATTGAAGTGAGCCTCGTTGAAAGAGAAAAAAATAATTATGGAAAGCAAGAAAAAAAAAATCTATTTGATATATTTGCATGGGAAGTTCTGACTTCCGAATTTCATATAGAACATGCAAAATTTACAATGAAATGAAGGAATCTTCAAGTATGGACTTTGGACAACAAAACTCCTCCTTTTGGTTTCTCCAATATAAACAGAGAGCTGGCCTTCTAATATATTGTAACCTCTTGATGCATCTGCACACATTGGGGAATATGGTTAGGCTGAATGAGAATAATCTTGGCAAATGCGTGGCAAAAAAACTTAAGGAACATCGAAATTATACTACTATGGTCTATCTGCATATGTTGGATGTTACCCAAATAAGCCTCATGAATCCTACAAATAATATAAACTAATATCTTCTATGTGCACATGTTGGATGTTACCCAAATAGTCCCCATGTTTCCCAGTCCTACTAATTAACACAAAATATTAAAAGGGGAAGCCCAAAAATCTTCAAAAAGGATTGATACTCAAGTACTAATGACTAAAATAAAAATAATAGGCCTGTTGGTCCATCTTGTTTAATTAGTCACAAATGAAAGGGCAAAAGCGAGGAAAAGAAGATGAATTGAGTCTGCAAATTAATGGTGAAAGCTTGTAACGACATTTCCATCAAAGAGAAAATTATATGAGAAGAAAGAAAGATCTTCTATTTGATTTATTTTCATGGAAAGTTCAGAATCCTTAATTTCATCATAGACAATGCAAAATTTTACAATGAAATGAATGAATAAATCAATTCTCTTAATTCAAAACTCAAGAGGAATGACTTTTTCTTTAATTTCTCTGACAGTTCATGTTTAATGGACTAGTAGTTTTCATGTCTTTCATCTTTCTTGTGAGTGATTCAAGCAACCAGTGAGATCATGGAAGGCATTGAAATAAGGCCTTCTGATACATATGGTGACCTTGAGTCGTCTGCACCCATTAGAGAACATGCTTAGTCTGAATGATCCGGGGAAAATGTCTACCCAAGTGACCTTAAGTAGACTCATTTCCTTGAGAAACTGCTGTGATTTTTCGTCAGTTGGGTAGACATTTCTTCCTCTATCCATTCTGACAAAAAGAAGAAATGCACAAATCTGTCTGCTCTGATCAGTTTTAGTGCCATGTACTAAATTCACTTAAGCGAGAAGTGATATTGATGAGATGTCTTCTCTGCAGGGAATTGTAAGGCCACCCATGGGATGATGAAACCCAAATTCTTCCTCTGCCTTACTTAGCAATTCTTGAAATGAAGGCTGATTCAGGTATGATATGGGTACCACAAACCGCTTCTTCTGTTCCTCTCCAACATAGACTGCAATGTAGCCTTTTGGAACATTTTTAGCAAGACCAGAAACAGACCTGCGGATAATCTGCTTAGCATGCAGAATACCAGGCAATAGAAGAGCCATTTCTGTCTATGTTATGACTTTAGAAGAGGATTTAGTTCACAATTGACTTGGGAGAAGAAAGAAAAATACTTGCTAGAAGAGATTGTGAGGATATGATTTGGCTGTGGAATTTGTTTTCTTTGGTTTAGTATGAAAGTTCAAAAACGTGTATAAACACCTTTGAACGTTTAGACCCCCAAATTACAACTTAACCAATTCAAGCAATATGTCAAACAACTAGTGTGCGGAAACTTAACATATGCTATAATATGTAATTGGTTAAAAACTATCTAAGCCAACACAAAATATAATCCACAGCAGATAATAAAAAGGCAAAGATAGAGAGGAAGGAAGATGCAAACACAAAGACAACACGCGATGTGTTATCGAAGAGGAAACCGAAGCCCTCGGCGTAAAACCTCTCCGCCGCCCTCCAAGCGGTCAATAATCCACTAGAAAATGTAGTTGGGATACAAGGACAGCAATAGACCCTCCAAGCCTAATCTACCCAGTGCACCTAAGCCCTCCAAGCTTCTTGCTCCAACGAGGTTGCGCCGAACCTTTTTCTTTTCTAGCTTCCCGGATTCCGCTATTAGACCATAGCATCAACCAATGAAGATTGGTTCCTTCCTAACTGCTTCCCAGAAATCCAAACAACTGTCTCACAGTGATGATGATGGTGAGAACCAGGTCTAGTATAATGCCTCTCAAGGATTTGACAATGGAGAGGAAGAGAGATGAGGAATTTGAAGAGACTCTAATGTATAGATTATGGGTGAATCAATCTTGTTTTTCTTTAGGGTTTCTCTCTCAAAATTTTCTCTGGAAGCTCTCTCACAATCGTGGGTAAAAGGGGTATTTATACTGGAGTGGGAGAGGAATGTGAAACGTCAGGTTTTACAAAACAGGGGTGGCTCGCGGCTTGACCTCGCGGCTTGACCAAGTCGCGAGATCCAGTCGCGAGATAACCGTATGGCCAGTTGTCCTGTTTTGTCCTATAGTGCTCTAGCTGGCATAACTGTTCACCTTCCAGCATACTTGGCACATGTGCTACGTCTGGCGGCTTGAAGCCGCGAGTCACCCGCGAGTCACCCGCGAGTCCCAGCCGCGAGTCTCTGTTTTCTTGCACACTCTTGAGCAATCTTCACTCTATCTCACTTACTACCCTTACATCAAACCCACCTAAATACAGGGTTACTAAATGCTGAATTACAAGCAAATTTGGCACGGAATAAAGCCAATTAGATGGTTGAATAAATTCAACCTTACAATCTCCCCCTTTGACTATTCCGTGACAAAACCCTAAAACAGACTCTAGACTTAACATGTGAGTTGGGAACAGTTGAACAAAACTCACTCACACCTAACTCTAGAAGCTGTGAAGCACTTGAATCATATGAACATAATACTCCTGAAACACAACAATACACCATGATCATTGTAAGCAGAAAATTATAAAATACATATGAAACAGGCAATATGTGATCAAGCAAAGATGGAGTTAAGAAACAAACCACGGCTTGATCAACCAAGTGAACACCACAAGGTAGTGATCACAGTGCTCATTCACACTTGGAATGAACACAAGGACATACAAGTTAACAAGCACAAGGCAAGACTCTTGTATGTTCAACACTCAACTAATGCATAACACACAAGGTATATGCATCTAGGAACAATCCTACAAGGGCACAAGAGTGACAGTACATAAACCAAAATGCAGAACATTTAGATCAAAGTACTGATTTCAACATAGCATAAAGGCTGCAATTAAGCAAGGTACATACCATAAAGCCTACAAACTATGCATAAAACATAAACCCTAAAAGCTTACAAAAGCACATGGGTACAAACCACAAAACATCCTGAATAACATCAGCAAAACATATTAAAGATTAAGCCAAGAGTATAGGTTAAGAGTTAAAAACAACTATACACCAAAACACAGTGTATCAAACCCATAAAAACACTAAGAGTACTCAAAACATAAACATATATAAACAAAGTCTTTGAATTTGACAACTCCCCCTCAACACATTACTCCCCCTTAAGATCTGCTTTTCTGCTTCTCAATCATCAATGTCATTATCAACAGAAACATCTCCCCCTTTTTGACAGGAATGGCCAAAGAGTCACTGTGCAGGCTGAGTGGTGAAGCTGTCAAGTTTTGCAGACAAAACATCAATCTGGTCCTGCATGGCTCTCATCCTCTCAGAGTGCTCAGTCTGGATTTCTCTGATCCCATCAAGTCTTTCCAGAATGATTTGGAAAGCATCTTGAGGTGTATCTGAAGAAGTTGATGCTCTGGGTCTTTTGCCACTCCTCCTGGGTGTTGAGGTTGATGCATGCCCTACTGCCTCTGCTTCAGTATCCATTGGGACACCTTCTCCTTCATCACCTTCATCTTCTTCTCCTGGAAGCCTAACACTTATCCTTTTGCAAGTAAGCTTGTTAATTGCAGAAGGTGTGGACATGGGACTGATGTCTTGAGGGATTGGAACACCCTTACTTCTAAAAATCCTCATCAGCAAGCTGGGAAAGATCAATTTTGGCCTAGAGGTTGTTCTTGTCTCATCCACAATAGTGTCATATATGTGGGAACTTATGTCTATGAAATTCTTTTCTTTGAGATCCATCAGAAAGATTGCTCTAGCACAATTGATTGTAGTTAACTTCTTAATGGGATAGAGGTTAAACATCATGATGATTGTTAGACACCTCATGTCTACTGGAAAGGCAGTGGTATTCAAACATTTCCCTTCTCTCTGCCCACCTATCCTTTGTTGAACTTTTTCAATAGAAACACTCCTATCCTTGTAGTTGATAAATTCCTCATCTTCTAATCCTTCAAGGCCTAATGCATCATCTATGACATGTGCATCCAAAATGAATTCCTTACCTCTAACCCAGCAACTTAACTCATTCTCCTTTATCACAGCATTTGAGTAAAATTCCCTAATCAGGGGTTCACACACTACAGGGAAATCACTCAGAAGCTTTTCCCATCCTCTTCCTTCAAAACAGCTGGGGATAAAGGTTTGTCTCAAGTCCTCCAAATCTACAAATCTTTCTTGAATAATTCCTACTTTCAAGAAGTTATCCTTGTATCTCTCAAAGTGATGAACTGACCTAAACAGTTTAGGATCCATTTTCAATCTTTTGTCAGCCTTCTTTGCAGGAGTTTTCTTCTTAGGAGGAGAGGGAGCCATCTGTGAACAATCAGAAGAGGCCACAACAGTATAGAGCAATATATGTGCAGAACAAGTCAGTACCATGTAGTTTAACAAAGAGATTTCAGCCAAACAAATGAACTTTGAACACTTAAATCATAAGCTACTTAGAAAAATCACATGGATAAACAAGCCTAAGATAAGAAACACATATAAAATCATCAGATATAGAAACTATCCTAAAGGCAGATATATGTCAATGAGACAGATAATGGGAAATGATAAGGCTCATAACCAGCATTGTGAAACTAACAGATGCACCCAACAGATTAACACAATAGAACATGCACATCATCGAACGGAACATTTTGAGAACAACTCAACAGCTCAATATCAGATAAAATAAAAGACACACTTAGCTAAGCACAGGATGAAGACAACTAAGAACAAAACAAACTTTAGCAAGATCATCAGCAAGCTAAGCATGAACAAAGAGCAATAGCCGAAACACAAACCCATTTCTAAATCATAAACATAAGAAAAAAAATCAAGGGGAAAAACACAAAATCAAGTAGAAATGAGTTCGAAACTGAAAACCCATACCTGTGACATGAAGAATTTGAGCAGAAAATATGCAACAATGGAGATTGAAAATGGGAGCACGGAGTGTTTGGGAAGGAGATATTTTAGAGAGAAAATGAACAGTTACAAATGTTCGAGGGAAAACTGAAAAAAGATTTAAAAACTGCTCCTGTTTCTGCCAAACACGCGATTTTCGCGACTTGATTAAGTCGCCACACAGTCGCCAGTTCAAGCCGCCAAAACACTTAAGGACAAAAATTTGAAAAATTCTTCTAAGTGTTTTTCGCGACTGGAAGGTCTACTCGCGAATGAGTCGCGAGCTGAGCCGCGAAAATCTCTGAATAACCTCGCGACTGGACCTTTCACTCGCGAACAAGTCGCCAAAAATGACCAGCGAAGATGCGACTGAGGCTCGCGACTTGACATACCCGCGACTGAGCCGCCAAAACAGGGCAAAACTGGATTTTTGAAATTTTCAGATTTTTCAAACAAAATACTTTCCAAAAACACCTAAAACACTCAAAAATCTTTTTGTGCTTGATTTAACAAAGATCGAGCATGTGAAAACACATTTTATCAAGTACAATCACACAAATGAATATGGCATTTATTGAACATAAACTTGTGTGTTGTGTGTGGATATCAACAATGAGATAGTCCTTAGTCTAATGTGAAGCTTCAATGATCAATTCAACCAAGACATACACAATTAGCACTAGATCATGTGACCCATCTCAATTATAGAAGTATGTATATATGACCTCCCACAAAAACTTGATAACATGACTTGGAGCTTTACATTTGACTCCACTTTCAATCATAACATTTGATCTTTTTGATCCTTTTGAGACAACACCTCTCATTGTGAGAGAGAGAAATTTGATAAATCTCTTTAAGAAACAAGCCTTTGGCCTTTTGAATAAACATTTCTCTTTAATTTTTGGTTGCTTTCCCTTTTTCCTAGTCGAATACTAGTATGTGCGACAGGCTTTTGCAGCTCAATATCTCTTTTCATTTGGAGATTTACATTTGGTGAGCTCTTTTTAGCAAACACAAAAATAAAGAGTGGGAAGATATATAGACACAAGTCTATGCATGTCTCAAGATCAACAAAACCATTCACTAATCATTCATGACAAGTTTGAAGATCTATTTACAACAATCACAAAGATTTCAAAATTTCTCCCACAGAGATATGAGTGCAAAGAAACAAGCAATGCTCGAAAATGCACAAAGCCATTAGCACAAAGGTACAAGGCAAAACATGTTTTGAGACAAAAACTCAACAATGTCAATCAAACTTTTGACTTTCTAATTTTTTTTATGTGATTTTTGGATTTTTGACACATAAGAAGAAAAAGATTGATCAAAAACAAAAAAAATATGCACAAAAAGACAAGCAAACAACCAATAGCAAAAACAGCAAGTAAAACAAACAAACATTGTCACAAAGCATAGGAAGTATTAATGCATGGACATGTTCTAATGCTTATGCATGAGTACCCTTTTTCACCCACACGTCACTTGCGTTTGGGGTGATTTCCTTATAGGATTGGGTACGGGAGTTAGGGCTTTCAAACCTTCGTGAGAAGCTTTCCAAGCAGTTGGTGAATGCACCAATCATCTTCATCACGTTCATCATTCCAGGATCACCATTCTGATCTCTAGATTGATCACCTGCCCAAATTCTTCTATCATTTCTAGGTCCTCCTGACCTTTGAGGAGTTGCACTGTTCTTTGCTCTCAGCTTTTGGCAATTTGGTCGAGTATGCCCTTGAAGTCCGCAATAATGACACACATAAGTCGCTCTAGGACCTCTTTGTGGTCGTGGACGTGACTTGGCACGAGATTCAGACCTGCCCACATATTGATTACGGGAATTCAGCAACCGTTCGTTCCTCACATTTCTCTTCTCTTTTATCTTGGGCTTCTCAGCAGTAGGACCAACATCAACTGGATCTTTAGCCTTAACAAACTTCACTTCTTTAGTGACATTTTCAGATGAGCTACTTCCTCCGGTATATCCCAATCCGGATTTGTCTGAAAAGCTCTTTTGAGATGAGATAACATCATCTAGCTTCTTGGTGGTGACCCTCTCTACTTTAGCATTTGCTTGCACAACCTCATTCTCAAGAAATCTTACTTTTGTGTAAGCTTCGGACAACTCACCATTCAAAGTTTCTATCTCGCATTTGGCCTCCCTATATCGGATTAGGAGACTTTTGTAGTCCTTCTCTGCCTTCTTCATTTTTCTCACAGCAGCCTTGGCTACCCTTGTGTACTCACCCGACTTTTCCAAGAGTGAGTTATAATTCTCTTGAAGATTTGCTGTGCTTTCATCTTGTTCAGCATCTGATTCTTCAACAATTCCTAGTGATTCATCATCACTATGTTCTCCAAGGTCTTGTACAAGCAGATTCAACTCATCTGAAGACTCAACATGAGCAATGGTCATAAAAGCTGAATAGTTCCCCTCTCCATCACAGCTCTCTTCAGATTCTGAGTCAGACGAATCCGAGTCACTCAATGTCGTGGCATACACTTTACCTTTCGATTTCAAATAATTCGGACATTCCTTCTTAAAGTGTCCATGCCCGTTACATTCGAAGCAAGTGACACCTTGTATAGGTTGGGATTCTTTTCCATCTTTCTTTTTGAATTCCCTTTTCTCCCTTCCAGAACTTTGGAATTTTCTTCTATCATCAAATTTGCCATTATTCTTGAATTTCAAGAACTTTCTGAAATTTTTGACAAGGTATGCAACATCTTTGTCAACCACATCGTCTTCCGATGAGTCATGGACTTCTACCTTCTCATTAATGGTCTTAAGAGCAAGAGATTTACTCTTCCATTGGTTGGGCAGCGACATCTCATAAGTCTGAAGAGAACCAACCAGCTCTTGGACTTTGATGTCATCTAGGTCCCTGCTCTCTTCAATCGCTGTCACTTTAGCACGAAAACTTTCCGGCAATGATCGAAGGATCTTCCTTACGATTTTAGAATCCTCCGTTTTCTCCCCCAAATTGAACTTGCTGACTACCACCTCATTCAGCTTCCCATAGAAAGAGTCGAAGGACTCATCCTCACTCATTTTGAGCTCCTCAAACCGAGTGGTCAGCATTTGCAACTTGGTGTCTTTCACTTTTTTCGTGCCTTCGTAGGTAGTTTCCAATATCTCTCATGCTTCTTTGGCAACGGTGATGTGAGAAATCCTGTGAAATTCATCTGGAGACACACCACAGAAAATAGCATTTAAAGCTTTACTGTTAGCATTAGATGCAGCGAGTGCTGCCTTATCCCATGTGGATTTGGCTGCCTCAGGTCTAGTCCAACCACTCTCAACTGCATCCCAAACAGATTCATCAATGGAGCACAGAAATGCTCTCATGCGAACCTTCCAAAAAGCATAATTACTACCATCAAAATATGGAGGTGCATTTAGGGATTGAGACCGATCCATCTCAAAAGGGAGTCAAGGATCACACAATGGTAATGAAACCAATAACAGTGTACCCGCTCTGATACCAATTGAAAGTTAAAAAACGTGTATAAACACCTTTGAATGTTTAGACCCCCAAATTACAACTTAACCAATTCAAGCAATATGTCAAACAACTAGTGTGCGGAAACTTAACATATGCTATAATATGTAATTGGTTAAAAACTATCTAAGCCAACACAAAATATAATCCACAGCAGATAATAAAAAGGCAAAGATAGAGAGGAAGGAAGATGCAAACACAAAGACAACACGCGATGTGTTATCGAAGAGGAAACCGAAGCCCTCGGCGTAAAACCTCTCCGCCGCCCTCCAAGCGGTCAATAATCCACTAGAAAATGTAGTTGGGATACAAGGACAACAATAGACCCTCCAAGCCTAATCTACCCAGTGCACCTAAGCCCTCCAAGCTTCTTGCTCCAACGAGGTTGCGCCGAACCTTTTTCTTTTCTAGCTTCCTGGATTCCGCTACTAGACCATAGCATCAACCAATGAAGATTGGTTCCTTCCTAACTGCTTCCCAGAAATCCAAACAACTGTCTCACAGTGATGATGATGGTGAGAACCAGGTCTGGTATAATGTCTCTCAAGGATTTGACAATGGAGAGGAAGAGAGATGAGGAATTTGAAGAGACTCTAATGTATAGATTGTGAGTGAATCAATCTTGTTTTTCTTTAGGGTTTCTCTCTCAAAATTCTCTCTGGAAGCTCTCTTACAATCGTGGGTAAAAGGGGTATTTATACTGGAGTGGGAGAGGAATGTGAAACGTCAGGTTTTACAAAACAGGGGTGGCTCGCGGCTTGACCTCGCGGCTTGACCAAGTCGCGAGATCCAGTCGCGAGATAACCGTATGGCCAGTTGTCCTGTTTTGTCCTGTAGTGCTCTAGCTGGCATGACTGTTCACCTTCCAGCATGCTTGGCACGTGTGCTACGTCTGGCGGCTTGAAGCCGCGAGTCACCCGCGAGTCCCAGCCGCGAGTCTCTGTTTTCTTGCACACTCTTGAGCAATCTTCACTCTATCTCACTCACTACCCTTACATCAAACCCACCTAAATACAGGGTTACTAAATGCTGAATTACAAGCAAATTTGGCACGGAATAAAGCCAATTAGATGGTTGAATAAATTCAACCTTACATAGTATATATAGATGAAGGGTTGTCTAAAGAATCTCTGGTATGTGGATGAATGGTGTGGAGTCAATTGGGTGGGGATTAGCCCAAGACACAAGCACTTGAAGGATCACATGGTCCTGTCTACAAATCATCATTGGGAAATTGTTATTGATTGAGACTATATTTCTTGGCGAACAAACCACAAGAGAGCCACTTGATATGTAAGAGATATGAACAAAAGAAACCTCTTGTGGACAACTTTGGGTGATTGGTACATAGGACGACATATAAGTCTATTTATTTGCAGAGAGAAAAATTGAGGCAGAAGATAATTGAATTAAATAACATATCCAAAGCCAAAATCACCATCATTCATTGCTTTGGTACATTGGTTGCACGACATGCTGTAATGACCCAAAAAGGGGGGTCTTGCATTCCATGGAATCCCACATCACCTAGGGAAGCACATGGGCATGTGTTTATAAGGAATAACCTCCCTTCAATGTGTAGAGGCCTTTTCCCCAGTGCAACCTGGGGAAAAACAAAACCGTGAGAGGTATGGGCCCCAAAGCGGACAATATCTATATAGTTGGAGCGAGGCCGTTACAAATGATGTCAGAGCCATGCCCTAACCGGAAGTGTGGGCCCCACACGCGAGGACGCGTGTGCCCGTAAGGGGGGTGGATTGTAATGACCCAAAAAGGGGGGTCTTGCATTCCATGGAATCCCACATCGCCTAGGGAAGCACACGAGAATGTGTTTATAAGGAATGACCTCCCTTCAATGTGTAGAGGCCTTTTCCCCAATGCAACCTGAGGAAAAACAAAACCGTGAGGGGTATGGGCCCCAAAGCGGACAATATCTAGGGAAGCACATGAGAATGTGTTTATAAGGAATGACCTCCCTTCAATGTGTAGAGGCGTTTTCCCCAGCGCAACCTGAGGAAAAACAAAACCGTGAGGGGTATGGGTCCCAAAGCGGACAATATCTACACAGTTGGGGCGGGGTCGTTACACATACCCTTGTGAAGAGCATGCACTTATAGCTTTGGTACTACAAAAAACCCTTGTGGAGGGCATAAGGAGTGTGTCTTATGCATGGTCCTCATTGAAACCCAAACCATTCAAAATACATAATCAAATTTGTCTGTTACTGATGACATTATTGCACAATGGCAAGACAATTATTGGCATGCATCTCAAACTTGAATTTGGGCAATATCAATTACTTGTCACTTGAAAGGGTTTAAGATATAAAACAATTTATGATAGTTTTAGGTTTGTTTATATAGTCTCATCTCTTAAATGATAAGCCATGGTTATCCTGTATATTTTTCTCTCTCAGAATCAAATGTTGCATCCTACAATCAACTTATTCCCTCAACTGCTCAATCTCATTCCACATACCACATCTGGCATATACGTTTGATAACATAGCACATATATATCCAAACATTCTTAGAATCCAACGCGAGAGCTCTCTTAGCGACTCATTATTCCCACGATCCTAGCAACCATGTCATAGTAATGTTGGCTGCAGGCACCACAATGCCTGTAGGTTGTGCTATATCTAATCCATATTATTCACTTACAATTCATCAATAACCCAATAACAATTCTCGAGTCTAATGTTCATCCTCTGCATTATCCCATGCAATAAAGTGAACTTGAAAAACCTTTCAATGTACAACCAGGAAAAAAGAAATCTAGTAGATAATAGTTTAGTCGAGTTTGGTGCTCTTTATCTAGTTTTGGTTAGCTCAACTTAGCTCTACCTTCTGACTGTCTGAAGAAAATAAAAAATAACAAGGGAAAAAAGGTAGTTAAGTACACAGTAAATCTTGTTGTACACAGCTTATCACACACTGCCATATTCATCACCATTGAAATAGTGTTTTCATGATTTTGAAAACACAATTTCAGTTAAAAATTGTGAAATGGTGAAATAGTATAGTGACTGTTTGGATTCCACTGAAGCTGCGTCTGCGATTTGAAGCAGTGTTTTATTCTTTTTTTTTTTTTTTTTTTTCATGTGTTTTGGAGTAGTGCGGTTACTGTTCATTGAACAGTAACCGCAAATGTTGACTTTCCACCGTGAACCATGTATACGTGCACTGTTCACGGACCCACAAATTACATTTTTCAGCAATTTCATTAAAAATGGGTCCCACGATACTATTCACACATTTAAAAATTATTTTGTTACAGTATTTTCAGTTTTCAGTTTTCAGTTTCAGCAAAATAAGTTCTATCCAAACAGATATCCTTAAGTAAATTACTTAAAGACGGCCCCAAATTAGGAAAGTGCTGCCCAGTACATTAAACATCATGTCCTATTAAATGAAAAACAATGAGGACTAGATTTATCATAGAATATAAAGAAAATAAAATGGTGTTCTTCAATTTACACTTGATAGAAAACTGTATAACATTATGTCAGTAACGCTTTGCAACAATAGACAATTAATCCAGCCCACACATCTTCTGCGAGAAAGGAAAATAAATAGGCAGATGTATGTGTATCTCCAAAATTGTCTCTACTGATTTGAATGGGTGCAGCTTTCTATGATCTATTGAAGCAAGGAGTGAGATTGTCAATGGCACTTTTATTTTCATTCATGGCTCAAGCAATGTATTTTACTAGACTTGCACAATGCGTGGAAAAGTATTGATTGATATGAATCAATTATGAGATTTGAAATATTGATTTATAATTCAAATTCAAAATCTATATTAATTGGCAGTTGAATTATTATTTATTTTCAAAAATATTTTCAACCTATAATATTCACTCTTGATAACTATTCTTTATCGTTAGATCAAGACAGGGATCAAACCTAAATCTCTTATTCACCAAAGTAATTTTTTACTAGTTGAACTATTTATCAGTTATTTTGCATGGAGTGTTTTGACTCTATTTTGCCAAATTATAGGTCCAAACAAGTTCCTAATGGGCTTCTTTCAACGTTAGGTTTGTTGGGATTTTGCCTTCTGCGATAATAATGGGCTTTTAAGTTCAGAGGCCTTAGAACGAATTGCTACATGTAATGGTCTTGCGTCCTGGTATTGTCAATTGTAATGGGCCTCATGGCTGCTTGGGCTTTATGAAATGGACCTTCATGTTACAGTTGCACTACCACTTCAAATTCTTCAATAGTGCTTGTAGTCGAGTTAATTGAATGCGAGCATTTTTTTTCACCCCTTTTTTTTGATAGGTCATTTTTTATTCACCCTTATTTCTTCTATTGGTTTCAATTGAGGAATTTTTTTTTTTTTCAAATGAAAAATAAAAATAATAAATGAGATTTATAAGTGTTAGTCTCAAACTCTTCTTAAAATAATGTTGATTATTTTCTAACAAAATATAATTTATACAATATATTAGATTCTATACTTGTTATTTGAAAGCCCTTATAAATTTTGTAATTTATTTATTTATTTTTATTTTAAGGAAACATAATGCATTTTAGTTTTACTACGTTGATTTGACTCAATTAGAATATAGTAACAATAAATGTTACATCTCAATTTTTAGATATTATAGAGATGTATAGATTTAGGAGATTGAAGGAGTGTGGTTTAGAGAGTTATGAGTGGATCTATTTGGGTTTATTCATGAATTAAAAGTTGGCATATATAAAGTAAGCTGAGAACACTTGTAATAGCTAAAGGTTTACGAGTAAGTCTATGTGCTAGCCATGAACACAAAGATAAACATTGGCATGTTGTATTTGCTTCAAGATTTCAAATTTCCATAAAACCCAAAATAAGCACCTTAAGCTAAAATAAGTAGGCTGGCTACTTTTAGAGCATTCTGACCAAATCTCACAAATTTAGCAAGCTCCTTGGAGAGTATTTCCTTAAGGTAAGACCTAGAAACATGAGATTGATCAAGAATTACCCAAAATTATCATTAAAGCAGCTAATCCTATTATCCAACTAAGGACAAAACTCAAGATTGCCTTTTTTTTTCCCCTAAAATCCAACAACCAAAAACCTTAGTTCTTATGAGGAAAAAGATAATAAGAGTCTTCCTAGCCCATTATAAAATTATAAACCCCAAGACTGAAATTAAGAATATTCAACTTCCAATAATCTATTTTACCTAATTGTCACCCATATTTACTACTCTAAATTTGAGTAATTAAATACAACAACCTGAGAATATTTTGTTTGTGTGTGTGTGGTGGCATGATTAGTGTCTATTTGCGTTTATCATTATGCATTCATCTAATCCATGAGTATACTTAATTGTTTGTAATTATTTATGCATTAAACATGTTTTATTTAGTTTGTTATTCTTGTTCTCGAAATCACATGAAAATGTTTACTTCCAAACTAGTTTGGTAGAAAATTCCTTCAATCCAATTCCTCCAATCCACTATGTGACAATTGAAAAAAATTATTCATGTGTATCTTTTTTTACATGATTGATTCAATTAGTTAAGTGACTTGTTTAAATTATAAACATGGATAGTTTTATGAGTTACAAACTTTTTTTTTTTTTGATACAAAGATAGAAATTCTATTCTAGTCTAGTCTAAGTGTGTATTTTTATGAAATTCCCTCCTAGAGACTTGAATCCCGACTTTTACCCCCCACCCCTTATAAATACTTATACTTATAAAGTGACCATCACATCAAGAATGTGATGTGGTTATAAGTTACAAACTTACAATGCAATAAGTTGGAAGAGATCGATTCTTTTAAACTGGTTTAAAGTAAGAGAGCAATCCTGGATATGAACTTTTCTCATAGTCTGCCTGACCATAATTGATCGATTGCTTTCGCCAAAACCGCCACCATAAATTGATCAGTAGAAGTGTAAAGAAGATTTTGTGCCTCCCATCATTACACGCAGCCAACTACTTAGAAGAATATAATGGCCATTTTTGGATTGAGATCACATGCAATACCTAGGGTGTGCAATTACTTTAATCCTAGCCATTCAATTGATCTAATGTTCAAAAGTTGGACAGCTCATTTGGACACGTCAGCAATCCGTGTGACTCTCATTTCTCTCTCTCTCTCTCTCTCTCTCTCTCTCTCATGCCTCAAAATAAGCCACCAGTGATGCTCCGGTTACTTCTCCATCGAAGTGCACCAATAGTAGTTCATCTACCCACCCAAAAATAAATGTAGTTAGATCTGGTAATGAAATTTACATATCAAATTTATGATTTTTTTATTCACATATCAAATTATGAATTTTTTTTTCTTTGTCAAAGATTATCCCTTTGTTTCATTTATAGCACTAGAGATTATCTATTTCTTTAATTGATTTTTTTTTTTTTTGGTATAAATTTGATTAATTTATTGTTGAATGTTTTTGAGATTTTTATAATGGGTATGAAGCTCAGTTGAGTGTGCGTGTGTGTTTGGCAGCGTTTCTTGCTTCTTTTTTCCAGTGAGGTTGCGTCCTCTGATGCTGATGTTAGGTTGCTGGCTCTATTGAGGTCCCTGTGTTATGTTTTTGTTTTCATTTCATGAGTTTTAAGGGACAAATAAGTATCTTGTTTCTTGAGATTGTCTTTCTAGTGTATAAATTCATCTAGATTTTAGCTACCCACCCAACAAAAAAAATGTGATTATAGATCTGGTATTATGATCTTTTCTCCCTATCCTTGATTTCCTTGATTTCTTTGCCAAAGGTCATCCCTTTCAAGGAAGCTTTTTTGGAATTTTTTTGCTTGATTTCTTTACAAAAAATCAACTTCATTGAAAAAAAAAAAATCAACTTCATTGGAATTTAACAATTTGGTTTGTGTTTAAGATTATAGATAACAACGTAGGGAAGCTTAGAAATGCATGAATTTAACAATTTTGTTTGGTTTTCTAAGCTTCACCCATTATCCATTCCTATCGTGGTTTGGGTTTATTATAATCCCTTTGTATTGTGGTTTGGGATTGACAGTAGTTCCTTATTTTGTTTAATTTTATTTTTGTTTTGGAAATGGACAGAAAAATTGTTTGTGAAAATTTAAGTAAACGATTGTTAGAAACTTTAAAGCTTAATGCTAGGCTATTTAATTTGCAAAATTTGCAGTCTTCAGGGAGATTCATCAAGTTGATAAATGTTCTAGGCTACTCTTCAAATGGGCTGATTCCATCAACTTTCTGCTCACAGAAGAGATGGGAATCGAGGCAAGGAACAAAGGACAAGAGATCTCTCAAGTTTACCACTCCATCAAGGAGGGATTAGATTTTTGACTCCTTGGAATGACAGGGAGGTTTTTGCGCAGTTTAACCCAAACCATCACAATGGACTACCACTTTAGTTAGTTAATAACTTTTTTTCAATTTCAAAATTTTAATTGACCAATTCCAAATGCAATTTTGGTTCTGAGGAATGCAAGAATCAGTTGATGGCTTTATTTTGATGAATAGATGTGATGTATAAAACTCTATTTTGTGAATAGCATGTAGTGAAGGAGTTCTGTTATTAGCTTTTAACGTGTTAGATGTATTTCAAAATTTTTATCTGTCTAAACAGGGTTGTTCTTTGGGTATGAATTTGCTTGTAGCAAATGCTAAATTGAGAATGACATAAAAACACAAATTATATTAATGTCCACATGATCTTAATTTTACTCTTCACTATAAAGCTATTGTACATTGTTAGTGGCATCTCTCATTATTAAGAACTGCATCTTCTATGGTATCTATTGCTAGGTTCCACCCACGTATATCAAAGAGATCTACAAAGCAAATTCTCACCCAATACAAAAGCTACAGCACAACCAAAGAGATCTCACAAATAATGCAGCAACTCACAAATATCAAAGAATCAAACCGCAACCCCTCTCTAATTTTATTAACTGCAGCCCCAAGAGAGAGCCTCTTTTTCAAATTAAATTTGCAGACACTTCTTATTCAGGAATTGCAAAAACTCAAAGCTTTGAAGAAGAAGAAAACTAAATAGAACTCAATTTTCTTATTGATGATTAAAGGTGATTACAAGCAACTGAGAATAGATAGAAAATATCTAATCCCTTATATACAAAATTTGGAAAAGAATGAAGCAAAACTAACTTCCCTGATTAAGCAGGAAAACTGTTTTAATCTAATCACTAATTACAAGCTAATTAGCTAACACATGGGACTTAATTCATAATAGAAATTGGAACTAATCTATCTAAGTGATACGGCAGCATTTTACTAAAACAATTACTAAAGAGATTGCAAAATGGTGTTGTGTCAATAAGTGTCATCAGCTCCTTATTTACACAAAACAACCTCGTTTCTTCTTCAGTCTCACTTAGCCTTCTTCTGCATTTTGTACTTTGGACTTGTATCTTCATTTTCTCAATAGGAGTTGATATGTCAAAGTTGGTTTCCAAATTGTTTTGAGGAGTCTTCTTTTGCACGCACACCTATCCAATGAACAGAATACAGGAAAAAAAAAGTTAGTGGGAAAAAAATTAAGATATTTAGGCCAACAATTTAAGTAAACTAACAATTAATAAAACCCATAGTGACACCAAGGAATTGTAAAAGGTAATAAAAACTTAAAAGAAGCTTACAATAAATAAAATTATTCCCATGTTATTGTGAAAGGAAATTTTGTGAAGATTTGTTATACAGAGTTGGTACTAACTGCCCTCCCATTTTATTGTGTGATATATCTAATTTGTGCCTCAAATTAAAATGCAATAAAAAGAAGAGAGAAGAGAAGTTTAATATAGATTTGGCTGCCAAAGCATGATACTATAAGTCTACAATTGAAATATCAGCTACTCCATAAGAGTGTGAATCGAAGATATAAATGAGACCGCAATTAATTTCCCTAATAATAGCAAATGAAATTACATTCTGCAATAATGTTACCTAAATCACCGGCATGATTCAATTTATCAATAGAGCTCCATGAAACCCTACTTACAACCCAACTACATCAATGGCCAATATAAGCAGTGCAAAGAGAAACCACTGCAATCTAAAATAAAAGGAATGATTATAAGAAAGGAATAAAATTGCACACCTTAATTAGAATGGCATCAACAAAAGGGATAGACACAAGCATATCACCTACAACATAGTTCATTCTCTTACTCTCGGGTAGGCTAGCAACAATATCAATACGTGGGAGGTCAAACACCATTAGCTGCACATGAGAGAATGCCTTGGAAATATTCGCTGCCACTGTTCCAGTACCACACTTATGTCAAAACTCAACAGTTGAACTCCAATCCTTAGGAATTGGCACAAATGCCCCTAAGAGCCAAGCTCGTGTTTAAAAATTTATAGCCATCAATTCATTTAAAACATTGTTATATTCAGGTTTTGATTATAATAGTCACATAAGCGGCCCATCCCATGCTCTTTTGTAAATCTAGGCCAGAAGAATACTGGATATCCATAATTGTGGGATTAAGTCTGGCATGCTAATCTGTATTGCACGTTTAAGTGACAAAAGATTTATGCAGTTCAATTGATGTTTGAGAATTGATCTGTAACAACTAAATCCTTGGCTATGAACAAGATTGCACGGTAAACATTCTCCCCCCCCCCCCCCCCTCTTAAAACTAATGAAATGAAAACAATAACATAACACAGGGACCCCGATAGATCCAACAACCAAACATCAGCATCAGAGGACACAACCTCACAAAATCTTAGTGGAAAAAAGAAGCAAGAAACGCTGCCAGACACACACACACTCAACTGGGCTTCATACCATTATAAAAATCTCAAAAAACATTCAACAATAAATTAATCAGATTTATATAAAAAAATGCAATGAAAGAAATAGATAATTTTTAGTGTTATAAATGAAACAAAGAAATGATCTTTGACAAAGAAAAGAAAATTTCATAAATTTGATATGTGAAAAAAAAAACCATAAATTTGATATGTAAATTTCATTACCAGATCCAAGCATATTTATTTTTGGGTGGGTAGATGAAATACTGTTGGTGCACTTCGGTGGAGAAGTAACCAGAGCATCACTGGTGGCTTATTTTGAGGCATGTTTGGCTGGAAGAGAGAGTTTTTGAAATTTTTGAATAGGGTAAGCGTGAACAAGAGAGAGGAGAAACTGAAAGAGCAAAGAGAAATGAGAGTCACACGGATTGCTGACATGTCCAAATGAGCTGTGAACTTTTGAGCATTAGATCAATTGAATGGCTAGGATTAAAGTAATTGCACACTGTGCAATACCGTATTGCACGGGATCTCAATCTGCCATTTTTGCCCACTTTCTTCAAAAAGAAACTGCCAAAAAAACAATGGCTGCAAACATGTCCTAGATTCTCTTAGTAACAGTTGAATTGTATTCACATTTAGGTTGAAAAGTTGGTGGCTTCTTAACATTGTCATTTTTCAATCATCGCGCATGCGCATTTTGTGTGGTTCAAAAGATCAAGACCACTTAACGTAAGAGGATGATGAATTGTACGTATCCTTGCATTAGGATGAGCTAAAGAAATTGGCTCTTCGGTATGAGGATGAGCCAGGTTGAACCTCATGCTTTAGTCACACTTGTCAATGTCGTACGTGACTACAATTTCGAGAATGATTCAGTTGCATTTGTTTGTTAAATCTTGCTCTGGTATAACTCCAACAATTATTGTATGAATAGAATTTTGGAAGAATTACACTTTATCATTTAAACTATATTTTAGATTACACTTTGTTTCATAAACTTTTCGAATGCACATTTTATACTCTAAATTATGATTATTGTTACATTTTGCATCCCAACGTTAAGTTTGCCATTAAATTGAATGGAAAAGTATAACATCACGTGAAAATACCCAATTGTCCCACATCTCAATTCTCCAAAAATAAAAAAGAAATTTCACTTTATCACCATAAACTATACTATTGATTAAACTTTGCACCATAAACTTTGGATTTCCATCCAAAGTTAACAAAAAACTAAATGTTAGGATGTAAAGTATAACAAAAGTTATAGTTTAGAGTGCAAAACATGTGCGTGCGCGTGCACACACACATATATAGAACATGTATTCTTAACTATTATTCTTTTCTTGTGTATGATCATTGTTAAGTCTTGAGTTTTTGTTGGCTAATTTTGTATCAAAATTTGGTTGTTATTTTCTTTTCTTATACATTGTAATTTGCTTTGAGTGGGCTATCTTGTATTTGGGGTTCATTGTTATAGTTTTGAAAAATTGGTTTGCTGGAAGAGGAATTTCGGTTGACCAAAATTATATTTTGGTCTCACGACCTAGACACATGGCTTGCATTTGAAAATCAATTAAGATGGTTTCGCCATAATTTCTCTTGACTCTTGTGGAACTGAAATTGTTTGAATAGCAGAGAATTTAGTTAACCTATAGGAGTCTAATTTCGATTCCTATGAAATTAAACCTTAATTCACATTTGAAAGTTGAGAGAAACTACCAAATTGTGCGAACCAAACGCCTAGCCTCTCTCTACCTTCTCCCTCTTACCATAGCCAAATCTTCAAAAGGGGATTAAAAACTTCACACCCAATATCTCCTGAATTTTGTGAGTGATGTTTGGAGCCTTGAGAATCATTGGAGCTTCCCAATTTCAGTCATGGTGGCCTGAAGAAGCAACCAATGATTGGTTGTGGATTTGAATACTAAGTTAGAGAAAAGACTCGGCGAATTCAGTTGCAAGTGGGAGCATAGAGGGCTCGAGTTCAAGATTGCAGCACTAGACTTGGAGGATTGTGTTTGTCAATTTGTACTACGACTATATCTATACTTAGTGGATCGTTTTGGTAACTAGTCATGAAGAGATTTTTTCATTCGATTCACGGGTTTTTTTTTTCCTTTGATAACACAACTGGTGTTGTATATCTTTGGTTTTCTTATCTTATTTCCTATGAATTGGTCATTTGACATGCTTGTTGTGCTGAAGGATGCAATTGTTGGTAACCATGCTTATATTAATATTGGTTAATTACGTATATTTGGCATTAATTGATAAATTAGCCTTCATTGATTAAGCCGTAATTAAAATTAGGGGTTTAAGAAATTACCTAGGTTGCATTAGGTAGCTTCTCAATCATATGCCTCATTTGGCATGCAAGCCTTGTGGCCACCATTTTCTTACCTTCCCCCCCCCCCCCCCCCCCCCCCCCCCACTTCCTTAAATACTAAGGTAAAAGTATAAGAGGGTTTCGTCCTAGGGGCGGCCCTACTCTTTGTTCAGGGGGTTCAAATGAACCCCCTGACTTCAAAAAAAAAAAAAGAATTATATATATTTAATATTTTTTTTGTTAGTTTAATACATTAATTTTTTCTTTAAAATATTTTTGCACATCCTAACTTAAATCTTATACACCCTTATTATAAGTATTTTTTACTCTAAAGTAAGAGTGAGTGTTTGTGAATTGTTAGTGTCACTCTTTATTATAAATTAAAAAAAATTAAAAAACTAGGATAAAGTAAACTTGTGTAATGTATATTTGTGCTTGGTACGTAATGAGATACCAAATCAATCAAAGCATCCATCACGCCTCCAACAACAGCACCAGCAATTATGCAGCAACTTAAGCAGCACCAGCATCAGTTATGCAGCAACTTAAGTTGAGCATTATTGCCACTAACCATGAGTATTGATCCAGCCAGCATAAATCCTAAAAATCAGCCACACATATAAACTAGTTGCTATCACTAGTGAAATTTGATAGAGTGAAAAACCTGACTTGGGCAATATATAATAAAATAGATAGAAAATAGATATTGTATTTTTTAAATTTCTAGTGAAATTTGAAACCTTAGTACCATAACACGTTACCAACAAAGCACTGAGCTATGGTTTTGCCGTTTCATCACTCAAACAATCTAAAATAGATACCAACATAGGTCTTCACAAATCCGTGACACCAATTGAAAACAAAGCATGCCCAACAATAATATATTTCAAAATGAAATCCCAGCAATTCATGATTTAGATCACACCCTTTCCAAAGTGGCGCACTTCTTTCCATGTAAATTTAACCATATTGAACTAACAAGGTCCTCTATAACATTCCTATAGTTCTCTCTGTTCAAGAAATTGTGCAGTAAAGCAAACTCTAAAAGTGGTCAAACCTTTAAGATAATTGAGCTTAACAGATTCTATTTAAGTCCTCCCCTAGAATCATCCGTGCTGCTGACGCTACGAAGCGTAGCCCCTAGTAAAGAAACATAGCCCCTAGTGGAACTTTACGCTAGAACATTACAACCGGCTGTTAGAAATGACAAGGGGACTGTCTCAACCTACCGCCTGTGCCAACACACAAGCCTTCCCCACAGACGGTGTCAATTGTGAGGACACAATTTGTAACGACCCGTAATAATGTTGGATTCGCTAAAAAGGCCCAAACAATATCATTTATAGAGCGTGGGTTTGAAAGGCTAGGCTTTGATCACAAGACGGTGGTTTTATGTGGTGTTCATACATAATTAAATCGTGTTCGCCCTAGGAGTCTTTCTCCTGGAGGCGGGCTGGGAGGCTCTGGTTTTTGGCCATTTTTCCCAGCCAGCCTTTCTCTGGATTCTTCCTTTTCCTTTTATACTGGCCTGTATCCCTTATCCAACGTCCACGTGTAGGATCGACCTTTCCAAGACTGATACTTGTCCTATCGACCCATGCCCAGAGTGGTTGGGGGTGGTTGTAAAAGCTGAAGAGTATGGCTCTGTTAGGTGCAGAGTATTGAATGGCAGTAAGGGCAGCTTTCCCTTTGTCCTTGGTCGTTTATACTATCCAGCGTACCCTTCTCTATTGACCTAGATATTTTAGATTTTTTCCAAACTGTTCCTATACCGTTTTTGCCCTTCCTTCCAGGGAGACCTCAGATATGCCAAGGACAGAATCATCCTCGGCTGTGTCTCACGATTATTTGGACTTTTATTACCTATCCTCGGCTATAACCTTCCTCGGCTCGGGCCTTGGGCCCCAATGAATAAATGGGCCAGGGTCACAAATTATTGGGCCCCACAATAGCCCCTCAAAATCCTGCTGTTCGACCTCTTGGTCGGAGAGGAGGGTTTTGGTAATGCCAAGCCTTTATTACGACTCGTTTAGCTCTACCCTTCATTAATGTGGGTGTCTTTTCATCTATCTAGGAAACATACCGGGCTACGAGACATTCCTGTGAATTTATTCACGATGCGTTCCTGCCGTTTCATTATCCGAAACGCGCTTTTAATGATTTCCTTTTACGAGACCATTTAAATTCAACGGTTATTGACGGCGTGGGGAAGTGGAATAGGTATATTATCGTATACAGATTTTCTTGGAAATTTGGATAGATTAAATACCTCCCGTTTTGCCCTTCATATAAGAAGAAAGGCAAGAGGTTACTTTTCTTATACAGAGACCCTTTTAATCCTTTTGAAATCTGAAACCCTTAGCCTCCTCCAGAGTTTACTTTATCCGCTAGTTTACACATTAAATTGTGATACGTTCGAGATAGGAGCGGGAATGAAGGGACCATACCCTTCCTAGAAATACCATGTTCTTATGAAGCTCAAAATGGCTCGGTCAGGGCAGGGATGACAGAGACTTAAGATACTTCTCATCTTCCTTTCAGCCAAAATCTGAAGCAGGGGCTCGTCGCGTCAAACTTTTGGCGCGACTGAGCTGGGGTCACCCATTATCAGTACCAGCTGCTCCCTTATGAGCATATCTAACCTGAAACCAACGTGTTAGGAGTCAGGACTGACGCAGGGACAAAGTATCCCAGCTTCTTCCTCTCTTCCTTCACTGGTTCCTCCTTTTGCCTCCCCTTCTTCTTCTTTCCCATCACCAGATCCATCCTGGTGCTTTTCCTTCTTCCTCTTCTTCTCCTCTTCTGCCGAGGAAGGTCCTCCTCTCAATATGGGTGCCACTGGGGTAGAATTTGGAAAGACTTGGGAGCAGAGCCTAAAAAGATTTCTGGTTGTTTGTTTGTTTTGTTTTTTATTGCTTTTGTAATTCGTTTTCTATATAGGCTTGTTTAAGCCCTTCATTGTACGCTGTAATGCCTCTTTATATTAATAAAAAGTCATCATTGCTTTATTTCGTATATTGTATCTTTTCTTTTTTGAAATGGTTATGCCGTGAATAGACGTACTACCCTGTGACTTCTTTTTTATTTTTATACTATGAACGATGCTTAGGGCCGAAATCCCAGTTAATAAAAAGACCTTGCTCTGTGCTTATTGAAACTATCCGGCATAATAATGCTGATTCGAACAAATGATACTTAGGACAGAAATCCTTACTAAGAAGAAAAGAAAAAAAATATTATGATGAGCCTATTATAGCTGTCTGGCATAATTACGCCAACCTGAGGAAACAATACTTAGGGCCGACATCCCTTATCAAGAAAAAAGATATTATTATGAACTTATTGGAGGTATCGCGTACAATAAGACCGACTTGAAAATGGGTTGTATAGCCTAAACATGAACGAGATGATGGCTGAGTGCTCGATGCCTTGTAGGAAGTAATCATCCGAGGATATATAACCCAAAAATGAACAGCCCCTGCGGGTTGCTGAGTAATAAGGCGTTTCGCCCTCTTCCTAATAACTTTCCTAGCCTTAACCTTTTCTGGTATTTGGTCCGAGGACTGAGCGACTTAGAATTCTTCCTAAGTGGCTGATTTTTCCATAGGTTTGAGTCCGAGGACCATGCAATACCTTGGTTCTATCCAAAACTTGACTTTGATAAGTAGTTGGTTTCCCCACAGATTTGAGTCCGAGGACCATGCAATACCTTGGTTCTGTCCAAAACTTGATATTTAAGTAGTTGGTTTCCCCATAGGTTTGAGTCCGAGGACCATGCAATACCTTGGTTCTGTCCAAAACTTGATTTTGATAAGTAGTTGGTTTCCCCATAGGTTTGAGTTCGAAGACCATGCAATACCTTGATTCTGTCCAAAACTTGATATTTAAGTAGTTGGTTTCCCCACAGGTTTGAGTCCGAGGACCATGCAATACCTTCGTTCTGTCCAAAACTTGATATTTAAGTAGTTGGTTTCCCCATAGGTTTGAGTTCGAGGACCATGCAATACCTTGGTTCTGTCCAAAACTTGATTTTGATAAGTAGTTGGTTTCCCCATAGGTTTGAGTCCGAAGACCATGCAATACCTTGATTCTGTCCAAAACTTGATATTTAAGTAGTTGGTTTCCCCACAGGTTTGAGTCCGAGGACCATGCAATACCTTGGTTCTGTCCAAAACTTGATATTTAAGTAGTTGGTTTCCCCATAGGTTTGAGTCCGAGGACCATGCAATACCTTGGTTCTGTCCAAAACTTGATTTTGATAAGTAGTTGGTTTCCCCATAGGTTTGAGTCCGAAGACCATGCAATACCTTGATTCTGTCAAAAACTTGATATTTAAGTAGTTGGTTTCCCCATAGGTTTGAGTCCGAGGACCATGCAATACCTTGGTTCTGTCCAAAACTTGATATTTAAGTAGTTGGTTTCTCCATAGATTTGAGTCCAAGGACCATGCAATACCTTGATTCTGTCCAAAACTTGATTTTGATAAGTAGTTGGTTTCCCCATAGGTTTGAGTCCGAGGACCATGCAATACCTTGGTTCTGTCCAAAACTTGATATTTAAGTAGTTGGTTTCCCTATAGGTTTGAGTCCGAGGACCATGCAATACCTTGGTTTTGTCCAAAACTTGATTTTGATAAGTAGTTTGGTTTCCCCATAGGTTTGAGTCCGAGAACTATGCAATACCTTGGTTCTGTCCAAAACTTGATATTTAAGTAGTTGGTTTCCCCATAGGTTTGAGTCCGAGAACCATGCAATACCTTGGTTCTGTTCAAAACTTGATTTTTAAGTAGTTGGTTTCCCCATAGGTTTGAGTCCGAGGACTATGCAATACCTTGGTTCTGTCCAAAACTTGATATTCAAGTAGCTGGTTTCCCCATAGGTTTGAGTTCGAGGACCATGCAATACCTTGGTTCTATCCAAAACTTGATTTTTACTTGATATTCAAGTAGTTGGTTTCCCCATAGGTTTGAGTCCGAGGACCATGCAATACCTTGGTTCTGTCAAAAACTTGACTTTGATAAGTAGTTGGTTTCCCCATAGGTTTGAGTTTGAGGACCATGCAATACCTTGGTTCTGTCCAAAACTTGACTTTGATAAGTAGTTGGGAGAATTAACCCCTCGGCTATGGCATGGGACCTTGGTTTAAGGGGAATTAGTTCCTCGGCTAAGCCCCTAGAACCATCCGTGTTGTTGACGCTACGAAGCGCAGCCCCTAGTAAAGAAATATAGCCCCTAGTGGAACTTTACGCTAGAACACTACAACCGGCTGTTAGAAATGACAAGGGGACTGTCTCAACCTACCGCTTGTGCCAACACACAAGCCTTCCCCACAAATGGCGCCAATTGTGAGGACACAATTTGTAATGACCCGTAATAATGTTGGATTCGCACGTAAAAAGGCCCAAACAATATCATTTATAGAGCGTGGGTTTGAAAGGCTAGGCCTTGGTCATAAGACGGTGGTTTTCCATGGTGTTCATACATAATTAAATCGTGTTCGCCCTAGGAGTCTTTCTCCTGGAGGCGGGCTGGGAGGCTCTGATTTTTGGCCATTTTTCCCAGCTAGCCTTTCTCTGGATTCTTCCTTTTCCTTTTATACTGGCCTGTATCTCTTATCCAACGTCCACATGTAGGATCGACCTTTCCAAGACTGATACTTGTCCCATCAACCCATACCCAGAGTGGTTGGGGATGGTTGTAAAAGTTGAAGAGTATGGCTCTGTCAGGTGCAGAGTATTAAATGGCAGTAATGGCAGCTTTCCCTTTGTCCTTGGTCGTTTATACTATCCAGCGTACCATTCTCTATTGACCTAGATATTTTAGATTTTTTCCAAACTGTTCCTATACCGTTTTTGCCCTTCCTTCCAGGGAGACCTCAGATATGCCGAGGACAGAATCATCCTCGGCTGTGTCTCACGATTATTTGGACTTTTATTACCTATTCTCGGCTATAACCTTCCTCGGCTCGAGCCTTGGGCCCCAATGAATAAATGGGCTAGGGCCACAAATTATTGGACCCCACAGTTATCATGTTATAATAAGTTTTTGTCATAAAGTTAGAAAAATTCAAGAAAAAAATTGCAAAGTTAGTGATTATTTAAGCATTTAATTGGTTAAGTAAACATGTAGTGAATTATTTTATGTATGAAAGAGTGTGGTTGTGTGCGTCAATAATTAATTTAGAGCCAATGAGTTGAGTTGAGTCGAGTCATTTAGTTTAAAATATTTTTATAAAAACAATGACAAATAATATATAATATTAACTGCATAAAAATAAAAATTTAGACAAACTTAACAAAATAAAATCATTATAACTACCCATATTGGCAATAAATACTCATAATGAACTCTCATGTAACAATTCCTAGAGCCGCCACTATTCGTCCTTGTTTAAAACAACCAATTTGGGACATACCAACATGTTTTTTTAAAATTAAAGCTCGTTTGGTTAGAGATTTTTAGTATTGTTGTTTAAGTATTGTGAAAATCCGTGTAGATTAAAAAGTGTTGTAGAAATACGTGTTGTGGTGTTTAAATATTAAAAACTATCATTTAAACATCACTACCAAACACCCCCTTAATTTTATATCTTCTATCACATGAGTTTGCAACGCTGAATGAAATATATTTTAAAGACTAAGGGTTCTAATCTTTTGGATGAACAAATTTTTACAAACAAAATATTAGCAAAGTTAGGTGATTACTATTTAAAAGCAAAAAAATATTTTGGAATTTAACAAAAAATTATATTAGAATTGAATATACCTTTTAGAAAGAGAGGCTAAATTATTTCACTTTTTTTAACCTTCGTTGTAAATTCACTGGTTCTAATAAATTACAACGACTTTCTTTTATTGATAAATATTAAAACATACATACCAACTTCAGTCTTATATCACAAAGCCAACATATACTTAAATTGGGAAGACAAATAGCTAAGACACCCTCAACAATTGGTAGTGTTGAGCAAGTGAATATGCTAATATTATCAACTATAAACTGATAGCCACTATGGGGCTTGACACCATGTGACTATCTTGATCAACCCATTTGAGAAAACCATAAATTACGAAGGGAAATTCCTTATCGAGCTCAACGCTGACAACAAAACTTCGTGTCTGATATTTGCGGGTGAATGTAAGGGTCCTTGGTTTGACACTTATTCTCAATCCAGTGGGAATGTTCTCCAAATATGCTCGGTATACAGCTTTATTGTTTCCAACATTTGTCACAACCCTGCTAAAATTCATTGTCACTGGATATCTTGTTTTGGTTGGGAGTACAGCCATGAAAGAGGGATAGTTTAGATCATGAATAGATTTGTTGGTACAACTCCATTGAGTTCGGCTAAGGATAACACTCATTTGCTTTCTGGTGTACCCTAAGCCACACACAAACTCAATATAATCTTGCAAACCCATGTCATAGATGAGGCCAGGATCCATGGCTTTATTTGGGTTAATGTGGCCAGCCCCAAACTCTAGAGGTGAGGCAGCTTCAAGATCTATCAGTTGACTTTTAAAAACTGTGCCTGTATTGTCTTCAGCATAGGCCGTGGTCATTATTGCTGATCGGATAGCTGCTGGGCTCCATTCGGGGTGGATTGATTTCAGCAAAGCTCCAACACCAGCAACATGTGGTGTAGCCATTGATGTGCCTGACATAAGTTGATAATCTGAAGTCAAATTATATTTGCCGACTTGGATATATGGTCTGGTAGGGGCAACGGCGGCTACCACATCATCTCCTGGAGCGAGAATGTCTGGCTTTAAAACTCCTGGACTGACTGGGCTGGGTCCTTTAGAAGAGTAATTGGCCACTTGAGGTGCAGGCTTTGTACCATACCTTGTTAACACAAATCTCATGTCCTTCACCTTTGGGTTTCTCGCCTTTGTTACATACTCTTTAACCAAAGTCCCTGAAGCAGTTGGCAGAATAAGGCTGGGAATGGAGTATTGATTTGCAAATAAAGAGAATGATGCATCTGTCAAGAAGATAGCCGCAAAAGCACCTGCCCTTTGGACCTCCTTAATCTGTTGAGAAGTAGTAATGTTGGTGCTATAATCACAGAGGACTACCTTCCTAGAAACGTCCTTTCTATCTAATGCTTTGTGATTGCAAATTGCTTTGCTCAGGTTCCCTTTGGCATAGTACAAAGGTATATCAGTAATGAAAACACTCTCTGGAAAGTACGATGTACCTTCAATGGGAACCCCATTTCCTAGAGTCATTGTTGCATGGAAACTTCGATCAAGTGTGCCAGCCCCAACAGTTGTGATCCAAGGTGCTACATTCGATACTGTTTTGTAAAGATAAGCATTGCCGGCAGCACAAACAACAAAAATCCCTTTCTCAACTGCAGAAAGAGAACCTTTGGCAATGACATCAGTGAAATAAGATCTCTGGTTACCGAAGCTAAGAGACAGAGACATGATATCAACCCCATCAAGAATTGCTTGTTCCATGCCAGCAAGAGCATCAGGTGCTTCAACCTGTCCTTTTAGCCAAGCAACTTTGTAGATGGCAAGATGTGCACGCGGAGCCATCCCTACGGCCGTGCCTCTTGCATATCCAAAATGACTTACACCGGGCACATAATTACCTACTGCTGTGGATGCAGTGTGTGAACCATGACCCAAAAAGTCTCTCGCAGAATCAAATTCCTCTTCCTTGGATATGTCATGACCTTTAGCCCGTATTCCTTTGCTAAAGGATCGAGCCCCAATGAGCTTCCTGTTGCAATATGAAGGGGAAAATGCTGTGCCATTCTCGCACTTTCCCTTCCATCTTTGTGGCACTGGTGACATACCCTCATCGTTAAAACTCTCTCTCTCTGGCCAAATTCCTGAATCAATAATGCCTACAATCACATCTTCTCCATATGAGGCAGCAGGCCATATGCCAAAGTTTTGTTGTAGCCCAAGAAACTTAGGGGAGTAAGTTGTCATTAGCTTGCCAGTGGACCCTGGGAATGTGGCCAGGTGAGCTGGAGATTCCTCAATCTCAGCTAGTTGAGAGGGTGTGAGCCTTGCACTGAAACCGTGCATGACATGGCTGTATGAGTACAACAAGAGTTCTTTGTTATCATCATCAGCAGGAGATGACAACAATGATTTTAGGATGGAACGATGCCATGACTCATGGGTTAAGAAAGACGTAGGCTTGTGAGTATGGTCCATATGTATGATGTATGTTTTGAATTCTTCGGATTTGGGCACTGCATTGACAATAGCAAGTAGAAATAGTAGCAGCCCGAGTAGTGAACACTGTGAAATCAGATGGGAGAAACTCATCTTCATGGTTATAGTAGTGATGGGCTTTAAGGTTAGGAAACAATGAGAATGGAAAGGTCTATATATAATACCATACGAAAGAAAATATTACGTGGTTAATTTCAAAACTTTAGCTTAAGTGTCTACAACTTATTTTGCTAAAAACTGAAAACATTGTAATGAAATAATTTTTAAATATGTGAATAGTGTGGTGGAACCAATTTTTATTTTTTATTTTTTATTTAATAAATACTTGTGGGTCCCGTGAATATTGCACGAGATCCACTGAATAGTGCTTTATGTCTCCTAAAATGCGTGTATCAAAAAAAAGAAAAGGAAACGCTAAACGTGAAACGTGCAGACGCAATCAGCCGAATCCAAACATATGCTAAGTCGTCCTTTGCATGGATTGATGGACCCAGGTAAAAGGAGAAAACAAAAAAGAAAAAAAAAAGGAAAAAAGAAAAAGGAAGAAGGGGAATGTCTTTTCTGTGAACGCCGTACGATATCCTTTATCCTGTGCGACTAATTTTTTTGTGCCAATATTATTATTAAAAATAAAAGTGGTGATACTTACACACAGCATATATCGTACACAATTAAAATTGTAAAATTGTGCTTTTATTGTGTATGGTACACAAACAGCTACAGCTTCTGAAACAATAATTAGCATAATTGTACTACAAGTGCCTGGATCACAAATTGATGGAAGTTTCTTTTTTCTACAAAAATTTTAAGCAATGGATGGCAACGTTTCTTCAAAACTTTGTGGTGTTGGAGCTTGTGGCAATAAGGCTTATTGGATTCGCTTAATCTATGTTATCAAATAGCCACTTTAATCATTAAAAAAACAAAAAACAAAAAGATACCGTTCTTGGATGCATGGGCCAATGGTATATTGCAGGATTTGACTCATCTTTCATGAGTTATTACTCATTATCCATTGTGAAGAATAAGAGAGAACTTTTGATCTTCCATGGTAGGCTAGAGGAGGAATCTACCTATATATTACTTAAAATTGAAGCATAGTATTTAATGCTGCTGCTTTCATGTTGTGCCACATCAGCTGCCACGTCATTCTTTTTTTTTTTTTTTTTAAATATAACTTGTCCTACAATTTTAAAATGGTTTTTACAATTTTCAACCCTATAAATCCCAGCCCTATAAATGCAGCTCACTATATATTTATTTACTTCCACTATCATCCTATAATAAATTCATTCCACTACTTATTTATTTACTTCCACTAATATCCTATAATAAATCTATATAATTAATCCAACCCACTTTTTATTTATTTAGTTCCACTATCAAGCTCAACCCAAATCCTTTTTAGTTCAACTTAAAGGAAAAAATAAAAAATAAAAAATGTTGAAGCCTTCAGGGTTTTGTGTGAGCCTTTTTAGCTTAAAGGAAGAAAAAGGAAAAGAAAAAAACATTAGAGCCTTCAAGGTTTTGCGTGACCAAATAGAAACGTGAGGAGAAAAAAAGTTTGAAGATTGTAACGTGGGGGGAAGTTTAAAGGAAAAAAGAAAAGGAAAAAAAGAAAAGAGAGGTTGAAGCCTTTAGGTATTGCATGAGAAAACAGAGAGTTTGAAAGCTACCCACCTTCCTACTCTACGGTTTTGTAGTAATGGCTGCCTATCTGATTTCCTTCCTTCCTGTCTTCCTTTCCACACGGTGTATAAATATTGACAGAACTTGCCTACTTCAGTTGAGGTATCTCTATATCTCAGTTCTTTTTTGCCCCATTATTTTGTTTCATGGTTTATGTTTCCCTTATTAGATTTTGTTATAATTCTATGTGATTCCAACTACTTAGAGTGACTCTAATTTCTTAGCATAGTGCTGTGGTGTTTGCTTCCACTGTCTACTTCAATATCATGATTGTATAACATGGATTGGGTTTTAGAATCAAAGCAAATTGTTTTCCTGGTGTTTCAATTTTCTGCAATAATTTTTCTACATAATTGTGTTTATCATGGTCTTTGGTTTAGACTTGGTTTGATATTCATGGTTTTAATTTTAAGTCACTGTGCAAGTGTTTTTATTTTGTGCTAAGATTGTGTTTTTTAATCAAGATTTATAAGGCTAATATGGTGTGGCTGATTGTTTACTGCTTCTTTTTTAGGGTGTTGAATTTTTAATTGTTGGGTTTTTTAATTAGACCTCTACCTCTTTTGGGTCTGTTCATTTTGAGTTTTTTGATTGCTGGGTTTTTAATTCTATTTGCTTCTGCTGTTTTTCAACAATTGATATCAGAGCATACTTCAATATCATGATTGTATAACATGGATTAGGTTTTAGAATCGAAGCAAATTTTTTTCTTGGTGTTTCAATTTTTTTGGTAATTTTTCTGCATAATTGTGTTTATCATGGTCTTTGGTTTAGATATGGTTTGATATTCATGGTTTCAATTTTAAGTCACTGTGCGAGTGTTTTATTTTGTGCTAAGATTTTGTTTTTTAGTCAAGATTTATAAGGCCTAAATATCTCTCCCCACCTAAGATGTATCAATTTCAACTTCCCATCAAATATGTAATTAACTTGAAATAAGTCTGGAAAGTTGATGCATCCCATTAAAATACGTCTTACAAGAAAAGCAAAACATTTTAGTAAACATTTTATGCATCCTATTAATCTAGGTAGTTCTTACTTGCAGGTTTTAACTAACCGTTAAATATGAAATTAACTTGAAAGATGTATTGTAAAATGTTTTGCTCTTATTTTGTTAATTAGTTAATTACATAATTCAAAAAATTAGTTATTTTCAAATTAGTTAAAAAAAGAAAAGAAAAGAAAGCAGAGCAAATTAGTTCTTTAGTTCAAACATTATATAAATTACGTCTTTAGTTCTTTTTTGAACAATATGTCTTCCACATATTTTCAATATGTCTTTCCCATTTAATATATGAAGTTGAAAGTATGTAATTATTTTATGAAAAAATATTTTTAATTAATTTTATAGATCTATTTCATGTGAGAATGATATATTTTTAATGGCAATTTTTTAATGAAATTGAAAGGAAGACCTAAATTGCATGCAATTTTTTATTTGCAGTATCTCGGTAGGGGATGTGTAACTTTTAAATTTGACAAGTTTCAGACTACTATTGCATATTGTTCAATCAAAAGAATTTGTAAAAATGTTCATGCCCAAGCTAGTGATAATTGAATGATTACTCTTTATGTTACTCTGATCAAATAAGTTGCATTTACTCAAGAACTTATCCACTATTAGATTTGGTCTCATGTATTTACAGTTTTTGTTTCCCTCATTGGGTTTCCATAGTACTTTTTCTGTGTCTTTTTATTTTTATACTTTTCTTGGGAATTATATACAATTGAAAAGTTGTTTGGCAACATTTCAAATGATCAAACGATAGTGAAACTTGATCATAGCACAACAGTAAGCTGTCAACAATTACAAACTTAACATTATTTGCAAAATCAAACATTGTGTTTTAATCCATAGACTATGTTTTAGGAACCACCGCAAAAGGATGAAATCAAGAAAAGTCCAGAACAGATTTCTGAAAACAAAACATTTGAAATTGTTGATACAAAACCATCCCCACACACAAATAATGATAATGTTGATACCACAACAGTAAGCTTTCTACTGCTATATTTATTTACAAATTCATTCAAAAAAAAAATCTATAATATAATTTAATAAACATACTTTTGTGTAGGAAACATTGGAGAATTATGAAATCAAGAAAAAAGCAGATCAAACTTCAGAGTTGTATTATTTCTTCATATTGTGTCAAAAAAAATCAAATCAAATACTTTCCTTCATTAATAATAAAAGCTTTTTGGAAAATCAAATTGTTATCCAATTAAGTATTAGACTGATAAAATCAATACCAGCCAGCAACTATAGCTGCTTTTATTTCATGAAATATACTCATCTATATATATATATATATATATATATATATATATATATATATATATATATAACTGAAATCTCTGAAACTCCTACAATTTTCTACGTCAGCACAATATTTAAATAAAATTGTCATTTTATATAAAAATTTATTTTTATTTAGTTCAAATTTAACAAGGAGTGAAACTCTATTTCTCTAACAAGTCCAACTTAAACTCAAACTCATTATTATCATTTTTTTAAACAAAATTATTATTTTTTGGTCCAAACTTAATAAGGAGTGAAACTCTATTTTTCTAACAAGTCCAACTTAAACTCAAACTCATCATTTTTTTTAAACAAAATTATTATTATTTTTTTAAAATTATTATTTTTTTAATCCAAACTTAACAAGGAGTGAAACTCTATCTCTCTAAACTGAAACTTCTGAAACTCTCACAATTTTCCACGTCGGCACAATATTTAAATAAAATTATCATTTTATTTACATAAAATTATCATTTTATTTACATAATATTATTGTTGTTTAGTCTAAACTTAACAAGGAGTAAAATTATCAAATTATTTACAAAATTATTTTTGGTCTTTTAGAAGTTTTAATATCTGAATTTTGGGTTTTTTTTTTTTTTTTGCAGTATCTGAAGTTGTCTGACAAATTTTTTTATAAGCCATTGCATGTTTAAGCAATGGCTTCTTCATCAATTTGTAACACAAATTGAAATTATACAAGAGCAAATCATGCACTGGTGTAGTTTCTTAATCAATTTAAGATTTTATAAAATTAATTTAGTATATTTCACAAATAGGTAAGTTCTCGTGCATAGCATGGGTTGGCGACTAGTTTTAGTTTAATTACAATCTTCATTATTTGACAATCAAAACATCATCTTTTAATTTAACATCTAAATTTAACCACATCCTCCAAATCTATTAAAATATATATCTTTTTTTTCTCTCATCTTTTAATTTTTTTTTATTTATAAAAAACGTGTTAAAATACAAACAATGTTGTATTTTGAAAAAAAAAAAAATCTAATTCATTTAGGTGGATTTCATTTGATTGAGGAACATAAATATACTACCACCGACTACGGTGCCAAAATATTACCCATTACCACACATATACTACTTTCCATAATTGATTTATTAGTGATTTTTAATATCAAATTTTATAATAGAATGTCGTTAGAAAAAAGAAAAAAAAAAAAAGAATACCAATTTTATGTTGCTCAATAGTGCTGTAACTTATTAGCCAAAAACAATATTTTATTTTACCTTTAAACATAATTTACAAATTTTTATTGCAAAGACTCTTCAACATCCTCTGTTTTCGATTATCTAATAAATCAGTTCATGAAAGTATTTACCTTTCCATTTATTTCAAAACTTACACCATCCCAGTTTGAATCAAACATGAAGCTTTCAAATCATTTGCCTCTCACAACCAAATACTTCAATTATTTATGACAATTTCCCATTTAAAAAAAATATAATGAACCTATCATCTCTTCTTCATAATATTCTAATATTCTTACAATTAAAATCATACAAATATTTTATTGTTATCAACTAAAATTATTAAAAAAAAAAATCTTTACCATTATATAAACCACAAACCTTACCTTTCTTGAGGCACATGAATCCTTCCTAACTCTTGTATTCTTGACTTCTTGGAGAGTTTTCTATTACTAACTTAATTATCGGAGGGTCTTTAGCCGGTACCCTACTAGTACCCTTTGATTGGTTCTTCTCTTTTGTTCTTTAAGTGCATCTATTGATATGTGTGTAGACGATCAATTCACTGACAATTTTTGTACATCATCAATGAAAAATTGACACTTCTCTTATTAATTAAATAAAATGTAATAATTGATTGGCTCACCCTGTACTTGATTTGATTAGATAGATAACATTATCTTTCGACACAATAATGCATTAGCTGTATCTCACTATGAAAGGCTTAAAAGATGAATAATTGAGGCTAGCATCAATCATCATTCACGTTTTCCACTTATTTTTGGAAGTTTTTGCTAACACGTCACAAAAGTCCAAAGCAATTTTTCGTTGGCACTCGAATTGATTTGACTCATAATTGTCAGATTATAAGATGAAGAATTTTTTTTGGGTTAGGTAAAGCGGAAAAAAGAAAAGGAGGGAGTTGAATGGACAGGCCGTGAGATGGCAAAACAGGTGAGGTGGGTCGGGTCAATCGGGTTGCAGGTCAAATGAGTTACAGGTTAAAAACAGGTTCGGATCAACTGGGTTGTAGGTCGGGTCAAGTCAGGTTGACCCGTATTTTTCACATAATTTTTTTTTTTAAATTTTTTTATAAAGAAAACAATATGTATTTGTCATTTGGAAAGTCATGCAATAGATTACTTGATATAAAATGCATTATTTTGAATTCACCACTTATATCAAGAATGAACTTAGTTAAACTTATTAATATTTATTTAATAATTTTAAAATCATACAAATCCTAACATTGCTATCTAAAACAAAATAATACAAAGATAAATAAAACAAATACACAAGTTTTATTTCTACACAATATCAACATCCTAAAATATAAAACAAAATTACAAATGACTTATTAGATAATTCAATTGACAAAGAATAAAAAACATGTAAGAAATTTACAACCTTGAAAATTAATTTTATAATCTATTGTCAATTGTGGTTGGCACTCTATTTCAATTTGAGATATATATTAAAGTTTAATTGTTTACTTATTTATACATGGTCTCTTTTATGAATATCATATCATTGTTAAATAACACACACTCTAGGAAATATTATAATTTATTTTGAAAAACTATTTATTTTGGACATAAATTGTTAAAAAATAGGTCTAAACATTCATAATTTATATTAATTTGATATTTTGGTTTTACTATTTTCACAATAATGAATGTTTCTCACACATGTCTACAATTTGAAATCTATGTTTTTAACTCTACTGTAACCGGATTATCTTGATATGTACTTTGCTATTTGATATCTAAAAATCTTTGCTCATTACAGAATGCTCAACCATTCATCTTTCAATTAATTTACATGCAGTTATGTAGATGTCTCAATTGTTTCCTTAAAGCTCACAACAAACAATTAAACAAATATTGTCTAATTTTACTCTTTTTTTTCCCCAAAAAAAAAAAGTTTAAAAAATGGTTCGGGTCCAGTCAGGTCGCGGGTTAGGTCGGGTTGACCAGCAAAAAACATAGGTCAAGTCATGGGTCAACCAGTTTTTGCTTTGGGTCAAAAAAATCGGGTTTGGGTCAGGTATTTTTCGGGTCAGGCCAGAAAATTATGACCCGTTTTGCCATGTCTAGACAGACCCATCTTTCATTCTCGTAGACTTATTACAATCAGTGACAATGTGGAAAAATGGGACACTGAATGGATGATGAATAACAAAAAAACGAATTTAAGAGAGTACAAATTCTTTCAAAATGTGAGAAAATTAACATTCAAAGCTCCCATTCCATTCATCTTCATTTTGATAAATAGAAATGACCGAGGTTGTTGTATCTGGTGTGGTGGAAAGGATTGGTGACTTTCTCGTACAAGAAGCAAAATTCTTGTTCGGGGTGAGTACCTAAGTTGAGCAGCGACCTCCCATTTAGAAAGTTAGTGCTATCGCCACATGTGGCACATTAATCACATAGATTAATTAGTGAGAGCATGTGGTTAATTAGTTACTAAGCCAACAAGATTGAGCTATATATGGCCAATAGGAAGAGAGATTGAGTTGTGTAAATAATGTTTGTAACCATCATTTGATATACCTTGAATAATAAACAAATTCCTTGCGTAGTGCATTTTCTCTCTTTCCCTTAATATTTCTCTATGGAAGGTGATTAGCTCAAATTAATTCAATTCTCATCAATTTCCATATACTTCCGACCCATCCCCTTTAGGATCATGGACGGAGCTAGTCATGGACTAGGGGGGGCAATGGCCCCCCCCAATTTTTCTTTTAAAAATAATAATAATTATATAACTATATATTTAGGTATTAATTTTAGCAATTTTGTTCAAAAAAATTACATTTTGTCCCCTTTAATGATTGTTAGGGACATATGTCACTATTTTATGTAATTGGCTTATCCTTTGACAAAACGCACTTTACTTGTATTTGAATAGATCTAGGATGTGTTTAATACTTCAAGAAACTGTGTTTCAAGATCAAGTATTGAAGACATGCAAGTCTATTCAAGATTCAAGCTGAAGAAGTGCTATTCATTAAATTTCGACAGCTAGCTCAACAGCTAGCTATCCATCAAGGTTAAGAAACTGTTCCAGCCTCGTGGCTTGACAGCTGCTCCACAGCACCTCGATAGACAGCTATCTGTCGAGCTTTATGAAAAACAGAATTCCAGTTCTGTTTTGATTTCAATCCGTGTTTATGTATTTTGGCTTTCTTTTCTTCTAACCCTAGACATATAAAAGGATTATTTTAAGGGCTGTCAAAGAGTACACAAGTTGCACAAGTGTTGAGCAAAGTTTGTTCAAGCAAATTGTGACCGGAGACAAAGTTTCGCCCTTATTCATCTCTTCTGAAGAAGTTACTGTGTATGTGCACCGTAGGGTTTTATGACCAAGCATCTTCTTGATCTTCATCGTGTGGATGAACTGAAGAACTTTGCAGCCAACAACCTTCTCTAGTTGGTGATTGAAGTCGCGTACTGGGATCCGCACAATTGGGTAATCACGTACTTGGGAGCTGTGCATCAAAAGGGGAAATTGTCACTACAGAATAAGTAAAATTGGGTATTAGGGTAAGGGTTCAACTATAGGTTGGTATAAGGTACCGAGATTCCTTTACTTGTAACCGCTTGTTGTGATAATAGTGGAATTTTGAGAGTGGTGACCTAAAAATCACCCGGTGGGGTTTTTACTATTAGGTTTTTCCCATTTGTAAACAAATCACCGTGTTATTTATTTTTCACAGCATAATTAGTTTATTAGTGATTTGTTTGTGCTACTACACATTTGTATGTTAATTTGATTAATTAATTAACTTAGCTAATTAATCAATTAATTCATCACAAGGAGTCAATTTGTTTTTGGCCTATCAATGGTCATTATAAGAGAAATGCTACAGTTACAAAATTTTTACAACATTTTTACAAATTATTGAGTTAGCAAATTCTTACTGGTTTGCATCTAGGTCTACCATTTACATCACTTTTTTACTTACTAATAACCACAAATCACAACAACAATTTGTAAAAAAAATTGTAGATCTAGTATTTTCTTCCTTTTAAAGTCCATAATAAAATTTATAGATCTAAAATCTAAAAAAAAATAAATAAACAAGCCCAAAATATTAGGCCAACAACAAAAATTACTAATAGGCAATCACAAAGCTATTTTTTTTTTTTTTTGGAGACTAATCAACTAATTTTACCAAAAACAAACAACTTAGCCCTTTAAAAAACTTTAGACAAAATAATTTTGTCCTTACCAACAAAAGACATGCTCTACACACACATAAAAAATGAAAAAAAAAAAAAGAAAACCTTTGTCAGCTAAGCAGTAGAGCCAAAAACCGAAGCCACCACGCGCAACTAATAATAAAACCGCCCCCCTTAACTCTAAGTCTTGGCTCTGTCCCTGTTTAGGATACAACGAGCTCCTAAAAAGTGGTATCAAAGTCGTCAATTTTGAGATTATCAAACCAATTGCACCACATCGAAGTTCCATGTAGTTACCTTGAACAAGTTCAAGGGTGGAGATCAATATATATATATATATATATATATATATATATATATATATATATATATATTATATATGCAAACTAAGCCCTTAAAGTTAATTTGGAGGCCTTTGGATTTTATACCTCAAAATTTCAAAATTTAGATTTTACTCCATAAAGTTATATTTGATTTGCATCAATAGCCTCTTTCTTCACATTTTCCATTAAATTCCACATAAACAAGTCACGCATTTTTATTTTATCTTAATTACTCAAACCCTTTCACCAAAAAAAAAGAAAGTCAAACCTACCTTGTTGAATGGGGTACCTTTTCTTTCCTTCTTATTGCTCTGGCCATAATCCTTAAGGAATTTTCACATAAGGTTGTAAATGAATGAAGCTGTTTATGAACAACTCAAGTTCAATTAAGGAAAAAGTTTGTTTATGTTTGTTTATTCAGAAAACAAGTCAAGTTTAGCCTTAAGTTTAGGCTAACAAGCTCGTGATCATGAGGGTTCAATTTAATTATATATAATATTATATTTTTATATGTATACTTATCTAAAATTAGATTGTATAAGTTTGTCAATAGGATCATATGATATTAAATTATTATTTGTAACTTATTGATGATATATAGAGTTTATTTGTAGTAAAAAAATCATAAAATTGTGAAGAGGTAAATCATTTTAGTCACGATTTCACAATATATAAGAAAAAAGAAGTTAATCAAGTAGCTCGTAAACAAATTCGAACTTATTCAACAAGAAAATAAACTCAGATTGAACATAAAATCTTGTTTAGTGATAAACTCGAGCTCTACTCATGTTAAAAAAAAAAAAAATTAAATGAATAAACTTGAATTTTTGAATTAATACTATGCTCGGTTCTGTTTATTTACTGCCGTATTCACACACTTTAAAGATAAAAACAACCTCCAGTATTTGATTTCCTTCTTAGTCTGCACCGGATCACTCAATCAATGCCAGATATGGGATAAAAATGATCCAATGTTAATGTATGATTAGCTAGCCTGTGTAGGGGAAAAAAATTGGCTCGCAGTCACAGCATTTAAAAAAAGAAAAGAATAAGAATCATCTCTATCTTATCGAGATAAAGATCATCGAGGTAGAAAAATGTGAAATATAGATATATAACAATATATAATAAAAAAAGATAGTGCGTGCATAGAGCAAGCTGTATATATAAACTATATTCATATATTCATCTAAATAGGCAGAGCTAAGGGGTGCCATGGCTCCCCCAGCTTTTTAAATTTTCCATTATTCTTCTTTAAAATTTGGTAATAAATCTAAAAAGTATACAAAAATGTTCACTGGGCCCCCCCCCAAAGATATTTTTCTGGCTCTGCCATAATCATGTTATGTAATTGTTGTCCCTGATCCAATGGAAACAGAAGTACCTAAAGCGTAGGGTTGAGTGAATTCATACAACGAGTCTAAAGTCTTGCAAAGTTTGAAGTAACATCCATAGTCCTATAAAATTCTAGGATTCCCCTCTTTGATATGATATCTATTTTCCCTATCCAAAAAATATAATATCTATCTATACTATTCATAACAGAATTCCTCTCTTTGATCTGAGATTTTATGAAGGTAAAAAATAACTTATCCAGTAACCAAGAGCTTCTCGTACAAATGTTTTAGGAATATGGTCAATAGTGTCAAAAAATTCTCTATCTTGAACTAGATTTTTATGTGTTTTGAAAATACCCCTACATTCTAAATTTAAACATGACAAAACTTGAGGATAACATAGTAAAATAAATCTTTAACTCCATCTAAAACTTCACCTACAAAATATGACCACTTTATCAACAAGACTTACCCGTTCCTTTTATTTATTTATTTTTTTGTTTCGAATTTTCAGTTTCCTTAATCCCTAATCTCAAGTTTTTCGTTTTTTTTTTTTTTTTTTTTTTTTTCAATTTCTGGTTTCCTTAATCCCTACTCTCACGTTTTTGTCTTGTTTTTTTCCCCCTTCTTAAATCTCCTTTCTTTATTTTGAATTTGAAAAAAAAAAAAAAAATACCCCTTCTATAAAACAATTACTACAACTTCTCTTTATATTCCTTAAATTTATGCACTACCACATTATTATTATTATTTTTTTCTCTAAACGGCAAGTAAGTTCCCAAGTATCCCAATCACAACTTGTAAGAGATGACTATTCGAATTAATAGCATTTGTTCAAACATTCAAAAAAAAAAAAAATGCCAATCCACATAATCATGAATCCATGATTCCATCAGGAAAAAAAAAAAAAAAAAAAATCATTTCATGCCTAAATTCCACTAGAAGAACATCGATATTTTTATAGTTGGTGAATACCATTTTGCTGTTGGTGGAGGGGCCTAAAACTTATCCGTTCATGGCTTTTCCTATCAATCTATTCTCCCACAAGTGTGTTAAGAATATGTATGTTTATAAATTGTATTTTTTTATTCATTAAATTCCTTTTTTTCTTTAATGAAGAATTATGACACTAAATCCAAATTTAAAAGAAGAAAAGAAAAAAAAGAGAGGCTCATTGCATGCGTGAAACCCGTGTGATGAGGCTAGTATGTGTGTGTGTGTGTATATACAATTTTTGAGGGAAAATAGTCCCTAATAATTTTCTCTATTCCAAAAAAGAGAAGAAAAAAAAAAGTGATAGAATTATGTAATTTTTACTTCTTTTTTTTTTTTTTTTTTTACAACTTGTTTGAACTGTTTTTTCACATTTTTTTTTTTGTTTGCCTAAATTACAAATTACACACTTAAAGTTCGGGGTGATTTTAATTTTTTCCCTTAAAGTTTTAAAATTTTGACCTACTCTTATAACATTAGATAGTGTTTGGTAAAAAGCTCTCCCGTTTAAATTTCGTTAGATGTAATATTGGTTAAATGACATTTCATGCTTAAAACATTGTTACACGTCAGAAAATAAAATATTCAATATCTTCTTTTATTTTAAATATATTTTTCCATTTTCTAATCTATTTTTCATCTCATTTTGTGTTTTACTCCCACACATTCAATTTTTTGTAAAAAATTTGGGAAAAAAAAAAAAAAAACTCAACAACCATCTCAAACATTTAAAGCTTTGAATTAGTCTCATTGATCATTAAGTGCATCATTTTCTCATACACCAAGAGTCATGTTAACGAGTGTTTTTAAGGATATTGTTAATAAACAATTTTGGGAAAGTATTGATACCAATTTCATGAAAAATATAAAAGGAAAATATTAATTGGACAGACCCAATATAAAAAGCCATAAAAAATTTAATTGTTTTTTTTTTTTTCCAATAAAAATTTTCTAAACTATTGGGCCAAAATGGGGTTTTAACCCTTTCAGCCAAACTTTCCAGCATTTTGCCCTCTTTCTTAAACTATTTAGGGATATGCCCCTGCTTTGAAACTAGATAATGTGAGGGTCAATTTTTCATATAAAACTCGATTATCCTATAGTCGAGTTAGTATGAGCGTTGTGCCACGCTGGCAAAGCAGACGTGACTTTTTCTAATAAAAAAATGCTTGTGTATACATGCATAACTTGGTAACTAGAAAATCGAGTTTGCCTTAACAATTTGAATACCTAACGTCTCACAACGCCTATTCACTCTCTCCCTCTACACTCTCCATCGCTCTCTACGATCACTCTTCCTCACTCTTCCTATCCAATCTCCCTTACCCTCTTCGATCAGTCGCCGTTGTCGGAACCCTAGTGCTTTAGCCGAATCCTCATCGTACCTGCCGCCATTGATTACAGGTACGTTGCTCTGCCGTTGATTACTGTTTTGTGCTGCATTTGTTTTGTGCAACCTTTGAAATGATTTGGTTTCGCTCATCATCGGTAATCTAATATATATGTGTGTGTGTGTGTGTGGGGGGGGGGGGGGGGGTGGGGGGTTAGCATTATAAATATTGTTGAACTAGGTTAGTTTAAACTAGAACTCACCTTCTCTTTTTATATCACTATATAAAATTATATTTGATCTAATTAAATTAAATTGGATTTTTGCTACAAATTCTCTAATTTAATTTTATTTGTTAATTGGAATATGTATCACATATAAATATTTTTTTCTTGAACTTTATGTTTACAGTGCATCGCATTGATTAACATCTTGTTATTAATATACTGTGATTGTTTAGTAGTTACATAATACTAGAAGCTTTGCCATAAGAACTTGTAAATGTTGTTTTGAAGTCGGCATTAGAGCTTTCGCAAATGTTGTTTTTGGAAACAATGTTGTAACTTGTAATCTCGTTACAAAGTGTGTTAATCATTACATTGGAAAAGTGATAGTCTTAAAATCATATGTAAGGCTGATTTAGAATCTAGATTTAAGAAAATTAAACATAGTCACCCTAACATAATCTTGGGACCCCTTAACTTAAACCAAAAATAGTCCAAATAATAACAATAAAAACTAGCCAAAACAACAATAATCTACCAATTGAAAAACAAATTAAAAATTTTAGCACAATTAATAATCTACCCATTAGTGAGGCAGGGATGCTTATGTGTACCATGTAATTAGGCATGCCGCATTGTTGTGTCGAAAATCGAAATGACATGATCTTCGAAATTTTTCATCAAGCCATTGTTACTCAATTTTCTCCTAGCTCCATCTCTGAAATTTTGCATCTCTGAAACTTTAGGGTACTCCATGCATATGGTAAGAACATACAAGAGAATCCAAAACTATTTGATTCTAAATGCAACTTCAGAAAGAAGAAATTTCTAATAAAATTCAGAGAATTATCCTACACTGCAATATATATTTGCAAATCTACAAATAATAATAAAATCCTGTGCATCAACAAATTAAAAACCACAGGTATCACACTTCACAAAGTTGGATAGTGGTATTTAGAGTTTTAGGGAAAGAATTTCACAAGTAACCTAAAAAAATCCATCAGTAGTTTCATTTCTTTTTTATATGGTATATACTGTTTCTTTCAATTTATTCAGAAAATTTTATGATATCATTTGATATGTGAATTTTAAGTTTTGACCCACAATTTGATAAATAAATGGTTTGATATATGAAAGAAGACATGATTTGCTATTGTAATTATATCTTGTAATAGAGTGAATCCTCAATAATTGCTAACAATCTATTTGCTGTCATATCAGATATGCAGGCACTGGATAAAGTGGATCTTAGACTCGACGATGATACCCTGTTGCAGTGGCAGCCTGATCATCGGTCAACTCCGCTTTGGAAGCACACCGTTGACGAGGTATATAGTTGTATTATTAATACATATTCGTTTTATAATTACCTCGTGTGTACTACCAAACATGATGCTCGTCCGTGTGCAGGAGATGCCTGGCATCGTAAAGGTTCAACGTCGTAAATGTGTACTACCACAGGGTGGGGTAGACTCATGTATCATGTCGGATTATTCAAGGTTCTGAGCTACATTATACTTTGTGCAAGCTTAAGAAGGTTTGCTAGTGTGGGAAATAGAATCTGAAGGAGTTGTAAAGTTGTTTGCATGCTCTTTAATTAGTGAGCCCTCAATTTCCTCAATTTTGGTTGAGCAACCAACTGTGGTAGTATGGAGCTCAGACATTTGTTTTCATTGAGATATAAATGATTGGAAGTTGGAGTCGGTGAATTCCTTTTTCAATCTTCTATAGTCCAATATTCCTAGGAGTGAGGGTGGTGACAGACTAAAAGGGAGTGGTAAATTTGACCTTCATTCTTACTACTGTTTTTTACATGGTGTTAGTGATGTTTCCTTCCAATGGAAGATAATTTGATGTGTTAAGGCTCCAGAGATGGTTTCGTTCTTCATATGGACAACAGTGTGGGGTAAGATCCTTATGATAATCTCAAGAAGAAAGGCTTCATGTTAGTTGGTTAGTATTGTATGTGCTTTTGCAATGCCGATGCGCAACTAGTTCCTTCCTCATTTTCCTGATAACTACAAGAGGTAGAGAGATAACGATGAGAGGGAATATTATGCAAGACTGCGGCGAGAATGGGAGTACTGCATAAACGAGTCCAACTCTCTATATAATGATCTCCTTCTACTCGGGGCACCTTTGGTGGACCGAGTCTTGCTGACAATGCCAAGGGGAAACATGGTAGGCAGGTCATGGCCAAAATTCGAAAGGAAAACAACTTAATGTTCCTTCGTAAGTGCAGGTATCATCTGCTTCAGCTTGTAGAAAAGCAGGCAGCTACAACCAACAGGCAGCTCACCCCAATAGAACATAATAATGTCTTCAGCTACGAGGACTACTTGTCAGAATGAATATCTATGTACTACATCGCCTAGCTAGGTTCTATGTGGGGTGTGTACTATCTCTAGAATAATGTTATCAATATTGATAATGCCAGTTGGTCAATATGCAGGTCATGCATATTGATGGTATACTGTGTAAGTATATGTATGTTGTATGTGTTATGCATGTAATAAGTTAACAATGCTGGTAATGCTAGTTGGTCGAAATGCAGGTAATGCATATTGATGGCATCTTGTGTAGGAAAATTTAGGTATTAGCTATTTGTTATGCACCTAATAATTTGCCTACCTCTTTGCTATAAGTAGTCATTTAAGATTACACATCAGGCGTGCATATTTGTGCAAACAATGATAAGGTTTACATAAACCCCTAACCATAAACATAGTTCCCTACACAGTACGAATACAACAATAGTGACACATATACATCTAAAACAGAATTAAGGATAATAGTTATACATCAAAGTGCGATTGGACCACAACACGATTACTCTTCATCTGACATCTCCATGTCTGACTAATAAATGTTTGCTACAAGAAGTGATTGCATGTATTGTGCATGCTCATACAACTTACACTCCACTGATTCTTGAATCTCCACTTGGGTCCAATATCGATTGAGACGTATCTTCATTCGATTATTTTCTTTTCTTATGTGGCATAATGCTCTACGAAGTTCGTTTATAGTGTCTCTTGGCATCTGCGATACGAGTCGCCGAGGCATTGACAACTTATAACCAACCATCTCATCATAAAACATCTCTTGTTTACAGAGTAACCAGTCCCACTCTACCCTCATGGTATTGTGGACATGTGCACTATTTCATAGGTTGGGATTGATTGGATAGCTGAATTCATCTTCTAGTATCCAGCAACGACCCATTGCAGTGAACACATCATGTGGCCTATAGTGATAAGGGTCACCTATTAACGGTGACTACAATAACATCAAAAGATCGAGTTAAAAATGTGTATCAATTGTTAGTAAATAATGTATAGCTGCATAACATGGTACACGAATAAGACAATTCTAAATTGATAGGGACGTATATTAACGAATAATAGATAAGGAGACCAGCATACAATTTCGTCTATAGTAACCATTTTTATTGCTTTTGCATTGCTGATTTGTTAATAAGAGCCTTCTAGCGTTATCAACATGATCATAAATGCTACTTATCATATTCTTTTAATTACGTGTTATCCTTCATTTCACTAACCATCTTATAACAATCTAAGAAAATATAAGGTATATAGTTGATTACTTCTTGCTATGCTAAAGATTCTCATTCTCTTGTGATTAAAATTTACTACAACAAACAACGAAAATCACACCAATGTACTCACATAACACTCATTCAACCAAAAAAAAAAAAAAAATTCAGTACAATATCAAATTAAAATACCATTGCCATAAAATTCTGGTATGAGATTTTTACTAGAGGTGATAGAAATTTCAGTTCAATCTGGAAGTAGCTGTGGATCTGTGGAGCATCAATGGAATTTAGTTCAGATTGAAAGCAAGACAGTCTGAATGGGAGCAGATGTAATGGTATAACATGAGCATAACTCGATTTTAGAGATATCGATTTTGCTTTATAACTCAATAATTTTATAGTTAGGTACATAACTCGATTTTACAGTAATCGAGTTATGTACAGATTTAAAAAAATGAAAATGCCACGCTGGAAACTCGTAAAAACTCAATTATAAGATCATCGAGTTTGCAAAACTTGATTATGGTAATGTCGAGTTTCAAAATAGGGGCATATCCCTATATAATTTGAGAAAGGGGGCAAAATGCTAAAAAGTTTGGCTGAAAGGGGTAGAACCCCATTTTGGCCAAACTATTGCTATTAGGACACCCGTTAAATTTTCCTATATCCTTAACCAATCCAAAATTTCAAAATTTTACGTGAAAGATTTCGACCATAATGTAACCTAATAAAATCAACAAATATCACACACATATATTGACTTACAACAACAACAACAACAAACACTGGAGTAGAAAACCAAATAATTATGTTGAGATTCAAAAAAAAAAAAAAAAAAAAAAAAAAAACCAAAACCAAAAAAAGAACAAAAACCTAAACAAAAAGGAAAAAGGAAAAATATTTAATTTTCTGATAGGTATGCTGCCCATTGCCTAAGGGATTGTTATTGGGTACTTTGGGAGTATACTCCCTTCTTCTCACATAAGGGTGGGTCCCACACACCATGGGGCCCACTCTTATGTGAGAGGAAGGGAGTATACTCCTGGTGTATCCAATAATTTTTCTTGTCCAAGAGTGACTCCGTCCATGCACACAAGGGAGAGGAAAAAAAGTTCTAATATAAAGACACATCATAAATTTCACTCAAAATCCATGATAATCATGTAGATGCAAACATTTTTTTTCTTATTAAAAATATTCATTTGAGGCGTTAAAAACATTAAGTACATCTTGGACAAGAAATTTTGAAATTTGGATGAAATGATAAAGTATTTTACAAATTTTTTTTTTTTGGGCAATTTGTTATTGGGTACTTTGGGTGTATGCTCCCTCCCTCTCACATAAGGGTGGGTCCCACACACCATGGGGTCCACTCCTATGTGAGAGGCAGTATCCAATAATTTTTCTTGTCCAAGAGTGACTCCGTCCATGCACACAAGGGAGAGGAAAAGAAGTTCTAACATAAAGACACATCATAAATTTCACTCAAAATCCATGAAAATCATGTAGATGCAAACATTTTTTTCTGATTAAAAATATTCATTTGAGGGGTTAAAACATTAAGTACATCTTGGACAAGAAATTTTGAAATTTGGATGAAATGATAAAGTATTTTACAAATTTTTTTTTTGGGAAAATTACAACATACCTACTTGTGGTTTGGCTGAAATTTAAGTTGTCTGCCTATGGTTTGAAATTTGACACTTTACCCACCTGAGATTAACTCAATTAGATTTCCTCAACCCATATTTATTACAAACATGGTTAAATATATAATTTTGATCCACTTTTATGTCTCTTTCCTCCAAAAACACAAAAAACATAAAAATAAAATATCAAATAAGATTAAAAAAAAAATGATCCAACAGAACTGTAGACACTTGATTTTGCACCCATAATTTAATCAAGGAAAATGGCTAGAATGACCATTCATATACCAAAATTCATGATTGCATTACATGCATTAATTCATTTATTGCATATCATAAAAATGATCTTGAGATTCTAACGGTCACGATGGTGTGCTCGATTTCCAAATCGGACCGTCGGATTAAAAGATATCGCATGATCAAGTTTGCACGGTTTGCATGCCTTTTGTTTAAGTAGAACCAACCACACATGAATAGTTTATATTAATTCTAATTGGCTAGACAATTAAAATTAATTAAATAATTTTGTGATTGGTTGTTATTAGTATTAAAAATAGGCTTGCTTGCATGGGAATAAAGAGGATAATCAAATAACTACAAAATTGTGGATAATCAATACTTTTTGGAGTGTTTATGTACAAGATAATCATTGCTATAAAGACCTGAATCATTAGAAAAGGAGTTTAATTTTTAGAATATGGATTAAAAACGCATCTAAATGCAAGTCCTAGCGTAGACACTCGATTTTGCACCCATAATTTAATCAAGGAAGATGACTAGAATGACCAATCATATAACCAAAATTCATGTTTGCATACATGCTTTAATTTTTTCATTGCATATCATAAAGATGATTTTGAGATTCTAACGGTCGCGACGGTATACTCGATTTCCAAATTGGACTGTCGAATTGAAAGATATTGCATGATCAAGTTTGCACGGTCAGCATGTATTGTGTTTAGGTAGAATCAACCACACATGATTAATTTAAATTAATTCTGATTGGCTAGACAATTAAAATTAATTAAATAATTTTGTGATTGGTTGTTAGTGAGTGTCAAAAATGGGTTTGTTTGCATAGGAATAAAGGGAGATAATCCGATAATTACAAAATTGTGCATAATTAAGACTTTTTAGACTATTTATCTACAAGATAATCATTGTTGAAAAGACCTGAATTATCCAGAAAAGAGTTTAATTTTTAGAATATGGATTAAAAACGCATCTAAGTACAAGTCCTGGCTAAAAAAATCTCAAAAAATGAGTCCAAAACGGATCAAAACTCAAACGAGGGACGAGCACCCAAAAGCACCATTCGGCACTTTTGGAGTGGTGATTAGCACAAATTCGGACCTCGGCCCGAGGGCACTTAGATTGAGATAAAACTCATCCTTTTTTATTTTTTAGAGATAAGGATGTGTCCTATTTCGTATTCTGATCATTTAACTATTTTTTCGAGCCTCCCAACCTCTATAAATAGATGCTGCATCTCAAAATTCAGCACACTTTTTTACACTTTCTAATTTCCTGTCTTTCTAACTCCCCTTTTCTATTATTTTCTCTCTTACTTTAAAGACGTTCTGGAGGCTCTAGCATTAAGAATTTATTTTTTGTAAGTAAGGTATTTTAGGTTTCAAAGATAATTGAACAAATTCTTTAAACCCTAAAATATTCCCTCAACAAGAAAAGTACATCCATGCAAGAGGTAGTGTTTTTTTATTTTTTATTTATTTTAGTTTTTATAATTTTACTTGATGATGCATTAATGGATGTATTCTTTTATTTTTAATTTCTGATGTTGATGCCATGTGTTGTTCAAAGGAAAGTTTTTTATTTATTTATTTATAAAAAAAAAAAAACTTTCCTTTGAAGCATGTTCTTAATGTTTTTGTTGTTATGATTTTCCTTTTGAGTTTCAAAAATCTGCTCATTAACAAAAATTTTTCAAAACTTAAAAAAAAAAAAAAAAAAAACTCATCTGTATCTTCCTTAGATGCAAATCTGAATTTTTTCTAACATAAAAACTTATCTGTATCTTCCTTAGATGTAGATCTGAATTTTTTAAACACAAAAATAGATTTGTATCTTTCTTAGATGCAGATCTAGATTTTTTTAAACATAGCGGATTTTGAAGTAAAAAAGAAAGTCATGAATAGGATGTTTTGTTTGTTTTGTTTGACGCAAGTAGCATAGGTTTATTTCATGAGTGTAGTTCTCCTCTAAAAAATCTTTTTATTATTATTTTATTTCACATAAAAAACGGATCTGATTTGTTTTCTTCTCTATAAATCTTCATTTTTTACTTATAAAACAAATTTGATTTTTTTACATATAAACCAAAAACCAACTTTTCTTTAGTTTGTTCCAAAATAGATCTTATATTTCTTTAAGTAAAAAACCTTGTTTTTATTACTAAAAACAAATATGATTTTTCTGTACAAACTAATTTCTTTTACATATACAAAAACAGACCTGGTTCTTTTTTTTTTACTAAATCAAATCAATTATTTTTATCCACAAAAACATATCTGAATTTTTTAAAGAAGAGGACACATTCATAAATAGATTTATGTGACTTAGTTTATGGTTAAGTCTGTCATGTATGCAACATATCATTCATATCATGCATAAAGGGTACATTGGTCATGAAAGTCTAGAAGACCAAATTCTGTCCGGGTGGAATGGGTGCCCAACACCTTTCTAGTTTGTAACCTAGCCTCCGAATTTAGTTCTTTTGGATAGGTAGACCTATGCTTTGTCTTTTCTTTTTATTTTTGGGTAGATTGTAACTAGGACAAAAATCCATGTATCTTTGGTAGTTTGTAACTAGGACTCAAAGCGTTGCAATACTCAATTCATCAAGTTTGTACTTTTCTTATCCAATTAATGATAATGGAACATTTCAGACATGGAAAGTTGTACTTAATTTTTTCTTATTTTTTTGTATAAAAAATAAATGGCGATTCTACACTACTTACCCAAAAAGAAAGGTGTCTTGAAAAAGCACCCAAATCTCTTTTTTTTAGAGCACCAAGTTCTGCGGTCTCTTACACCCAGCTAAAAAAAACCTCAAAAAAGGAGTACAAAATGGACTAAAACTCAAACATGAGACCAACCCCAAGAGGGCCATTCAACACTCTTAGGGTGAGTTTGGTTCAGCTTTTTGTAAAAGTGCATAATGAAAAAGTGGAGTTTCAAAAAGCTGAGTGTTTGGTAAAAGCTGTTAAAAAGTGCATAATAAAAAAGCTGAGTGTTTGGTCAGCACTTATAAAAGTGGCAGTTTGAGAGGTAAATTACCAAAAATGACAATGTGTATATAAGGGAATTTATTTCATACTTTTTTTTTTATGTGAGTTTGTTTCATACTTAAATCAACTACTTCATTATACTTAAATCAATTTTTCTCTTTCTAAAAAAATTATTTTTTTCTCACCAATATTAGCTAATAGTAACCTACCACTTAAGATTTATTATGAAAGTATTGTGAAAATATTGTGATAAAAAGTGATACTGATTTTAATTTTAACATACCATTAAAATTATTTTTTTCTCACTAATATTAGCTAATAATAACCTACCTTAAAATTTATTGCGAAAATATTGTGATAACGTTTCTTTTTTTTCTCTCTTTTTTTCTCTCCACACATGTGGCTCTCCTTACTTTTTTTTTTCCTCTCTTTTTTTCTCCTCCACACACGTACCCACACTCTTTTCTTTTTTTCTTTTTTTTTTTCCTCCTTTCCTCTTTAATTCATTTCTTCATGTCACTTCCTCTTCAGTCCAGAATGTTCCACCACAGCTCTCCTTCTTCTTCTTTTTTTTTCCCCCTTTCCTCTTCAGTCCAGAACGTTCCACCACAGCTCTCCTTTTTTTTTCCTCCTTTCCTCTTTTATTCATTTCATACCACTTCCTCTTTAGTCCAGAACGTTCCACCACAACTCTCCTTCTTCTTTTTTTTTTTTTTTTTTTCCTCTTAGCACTTCAAAATGAACGGAGGATTTTTTTTTTTCCTCAGTCCTTTTCTTTCCAGAATTTTTTTTTTTTCATTCGTTCGTTCCACAATGAGCTGAACCAAACTCACCCAACTCATCCAACTCCAGAGTAAATCTGTATCCTTTTCTTTCCAGAATTTTTTTCCGTCCTTTTCGTTCGTTCCTTTTCTTGTCAGATCGGCTTCTATTCCAGAGACGGCGATGGCGGGGACTGTTTCGGTGCTTGCCGCTTTGATGATTGCGTTCCCGGCGTGTTCTAAGAGCCACCGGAACTCATCCGTCCTCTTGGAGAGACTCTTCAACTTCTTCTCCACCGGAACTCATCCACCGCAAGATGGGTACAAACTCCATTTGAAAGATTTTGCTACATTCTGATTATTTTTATTTATTTATTTATTTTATTATTTTTGCATTTTGAGGAATCCCAATTTGCTTTGGAAATTTGTTATAGATTTTTTTGTGTTTGGATTTGGAAATTTGTTGGGAGAGCAGAGAGATGATTTGGGAATTTGTTATAGATTTTTTTTTGTGTTTGGATTTGGAAATTTGTTGGGAGAGCAGAGAGATGAGATGAGAACTGATGATTTATCAAGGATAATTTCGTAATTTTTGGAAGAGCCCAACGAATCAAAATCAAAACGCGCATAAGTTTTTGTTTATGGAACTCCAGAGCTCCATAAACTCAAACGCGCGTTTCTTCACAAATATAAAATGCAACTTTTTCCAAAAAGTTGCGTTTTATACTTACCAAACACTATTTTCAGACTGGCTTTTTTGAAAACGCGCGTTTTGGGCTGAAAATACTAAAACAAACAGGCACTTAGAGTACCGATTGGCACAAATTGTGGGCACGGCTTGAGGGCTCCTGGATTGAGATAAATCTTATCATTTTCAAATTTTTTAGAGATAAGGACGTGTCCCAGTTTGTATTCTAATCATTCAGCTAATTTTTTGAACATCCCAGCCTCTATAAATAGAGGATGCCTCTCAAAATTCAGCACACCTTTTCACGCTTTCTGACCCCCCCCCCCCCCCCTCTCTTTTTGGCTCTTCTCTTCTTTTCTTTTCCCTCTTACATTAAAGACATTCTAGAGGCTCTTGCCTTAGGAATTTCTTTTTTGTAAGAAAAATATTTTAGGCTTCAAAGAGAATTGAATAAATTTCTTTGAATCCTTAAATATCCTTTCACAAAGAAGAGCACACTCATGCAAGAGGTAGTCTATTTCTTTTCTTTTTCTTCTGTTCTTCTCTATTAATTTTATTTGATGATGCATGAATAGATTTAAGTTGTTTTATTATTTTGATTCTTGATATAAATGCCATGTTTTGCTTAAATTTTTTTTTTTTTTTTTTTAAATATGTTCTAGTTGATTTCTCTCTTAAATCTCAAAATCTACTAATTATCAAAGATCTCTTTAAGCTGAAAACTAATCTGAATTTTTCAGATCTGAATTTTTTTAACCCATAAAAACTGATATGTATTTTCATTAAATACAGATCTAATTTTTTTAGATTCAAAACTGGTGTATGTTTTCATTAAATACAAATCTGATTTTTTTAACACATAAAATTGAGTATTTTCATTAAATACAGATTTGATTTTTTTAACATAAAAAACTGATTTGTATTTTCACTAAATACAAATCTGATTTTTTAGGAAAAGTTTTCTTTGATACAATTGTGGGTTTTGAAATTTAAAAGAAGAAATTAAAAGTTAGGTTGAAGTTTTATATATGTGATGCATGTAATATAAATTTATCTAATGAGTGTGAATCCTCTTTCAAAATGTTTTTTTTTTTTTTTAATTCAATAACAGATCTAAATTTTTTTTTTTTTACATATAAACCAAAATCATTTTTTTAAACTATTCAAAGCAGATATGATTTTTCTTAATAAAATCACATTTTTTTTCACTTTACACCAAAAATAGATATAATCTTTTTTACAAAAATCTTGTTCCTTTCTTTGCATAAATTTTATTTTCATTTTTTCTTACAAATACAATTTTTTATTTACACAAAAACAGATCTGATTTTTCTTTACAAATCTCAATTTTTTTAATTCACAAAACAGAATTGAATTTTTCTAAAAAGAGGATACATTCATAAGATATATTTATTTGAGTTAGTGTTAGTCAAGTGTTTGTCATGTATATTCAACATATCATTCACATCATGCAAAAAGGGTATATAGGTCGTTAGAGTCTAGAAGACCAGACTCTATCTAGGCGAAATGGGTGCCTAACATTTTCTCATTCTATAACCTAGCCCCTGAACTTAGTTCTTTTGGATAGGTAGATCTGTGCTTTGTCTTTCTTTTTTATTTTTGGGTAGATTGTAACTAGGATAAAAAGCTTTGTATTCTTTTGCATAGATTGTAACTAGGACTCAAAGCCTTGTAAGGTTCAATTTACCAAGATTGTATTTATTTTTATTCAATCAATGACAATGAAGTATTTTGATCATATAATTTATATTTATATTTTTTTTTTGGTATAAAAAATAAGTGGCGACTCCACACCACTTACCTAAAAAGAGAGGTGCCCTTAAAAGTACCCAAATCTCTTTTTTGAGAGCACACCAAATTTTCGGGTCTCTCATAGTGACGACTCCACTGGGGATGTCGAGGGCTAAGTTTCGTGTTAGACCTAAGTGACCAAATATATAGCCTTGTCTTTTGCATGATATTGTTGTTTGCTTGTTTATTTATGTCTTGAGGTGTTTGTTTGATATTTTTGTTTGTGTTGCCATGTTGATTGTTAAGAGCTTTCCCTAACTATCATAGTGTGCATCATCAAAACAACAAATATGTATGCACCCATCTCAACAATATGGTGGTAGTAACCATGGATCACCCGTCTTCATTTGATTCGGGTACCCCGTGGCGAACTCACCAACTCATAGCCCAAAGTCACTAGATCACTTCTTGTTGACTATAATGGAGACCATGCCGTTCAGACCAATGTAATGTTCATTCCATTACAAGTTGGGAGGTGTAATGTCCTAGCTATAGGAAACAATGAAGCAACAAACCCACCCTACAACGTAATGACTTAGAACCTACCCTCAAGCCGGTTCGTGTTAAAATTGCATTGCATGTTGTGTGTGTTTGTTTGATTGATTGATGGAGATGGGGACTTAGCTGTATACCTACAGCTTCTCCCAATTCGACCAGGCCCCCATGAGTAGGACTTCGGCCATAACATAATTGGTAGATCCAAGATGTACTACTACAAGTAAAAGGGGTTCGAATAGATATTGGATGTGTTTGAAAGGTTATAAATCGATTGACAAGTCCAATCCCAATACCTTGATTTCTAACGGCAATGCATCGTGGGCCCATATATATATCATCTGCTAATACACGACCAATTAATGTTTGTATAAAAGTCCTTTCCGGTATCGTCCCATTTTGAGGACTCACAGAAATACCTCAGATAGTACCACAATCTGTTCTACGTACAACAATGTGTTGAACAATTTCCACAAGTCTGCGTGTAAGATATCCAGCATTTGATGTTCGTACAGCAGTATCTATAACTCCCTTTCGGGCTTCGTAGCAAGAAATTATATATTCTGTTAAAGACAATCCTTCACGTAAATTGCTTTGAATGAGTAAATCGATCATTTGTCCTTGTGGATCCGACATTAACCCTCTCATACCTACTAATTGGTGTACTTGAGATGCATTTCCTCTAGCTCCCGAAAAAGACATCATATGTACTGATTAAAAGGATCAGTCATCCTAAATTAACTTGACCAAGCCTTTTCTTAGGGGAGAATTTGGTCAAGATCATAGGGAAGGCTCCAAAGAGAACCCAAGACTGACACTCAAGCTAATAGTTCCAGTTCCAAGCCCGTCACTCCCATCACAGTACTGAATCCTGTGAGCATAGAAGACACTCTGCTGCTGCAACATCGTAATCCCATATTCGACCTACAAGATAGTTCAAGCCCTAAGAAGACTGAAGATCCTATCACCATGGTGGAAGAGGGAGAACATCCGAACACTGAAGAACCCATGAACACCCAAGAGCTACTGAACACCATGGTAGCTAGTCAAATCCAATTGAGAGAGGACATGAACCTTATGATACAATAGTTTCAGAACTTGAAGAGTGCCAAGAAGAGAACAAGGCTGACCATAATTCCCTAACCATGGAGGGAGAGAAGAAGATTAATAAGAGAATAAACAAGGTAGAAGAGATAATCAAGAGAGCTCGCAAGATAGAAGACCTCATGGACTACCAATCACTCTCACTTTTCCCTGACGTGAGATTACCTCCCAAGTTCAAGATGCCAACCTTGGACAAGTTTGATGGGACCGGCTGTCCAAAGTCCCATCTGAAGATGTATATGAGGGCCATGCAACCCTTAGGAGCGACTCAAGAACTACTTGCTCAAATATTCCAAAACACTTTGACTGGAGCCGCTCTTAGGTGGTTCCTCAACCTAGATAATGCTAGAGCAAGGAGTTAGGAGGACATCTACCATGAGTTTCACTATCAATACAAGTACAACATAGAGGTGCATATAACAAGAAGGGATCTCGAGACCACAAAGCAAGAGCCGAAATAATCCTTCTCTACCTTCATTACTAAGTGGAGGTCCAAAGCTGCATAGATGATGAATAGGCCAAGTGAAGAAGAATAATTAGTTACGGTTGTAAAGAATTTATTACCTGTATACCATAAGTACTTGTTTTCCCAATATTTTCCTAATTTTAATGTTTTGATTGCTGTTAGAACCCAAATTGAAGATGCAATAAATAATGGCACTATAAAGAATGAGGACCCACCAAGGTTTAAAAAGAATTTAGGATCTAGTTCTAAAATTGCAGAAGTTTCTAATATCTATAAAAATGATCCTTATCAACTTATTACACCCATTGCACTCGTGCCAATATCACAAGGGCCACTCCTAAGGCCTAGGAGGAAGTTTCATGAGTTGTATATGCCTGTGAACCAAGTATTTGAAAAGCTAAAAGCAAAAGGGTTACTAAAACCCTTAGACCCAAGACCAATTCCAAACCCATTACTTGCAAGATTTGATGTAAGATGTGCCTGCCACCAAGGCCCTGGCCATGATATTAACAAGTGTTTTGGCCTTCGTCATGCAATTCAAGACTTAACAGACAATAAGGTGATTACATCGCCTACAAGGCCTAGCATCACTAATAATCCTCTGCCCAACCATAATTTTGGGAGAGGACCAAGGATTAATTGCTTGATGATTGAAGAGGAAAGTAAAGAGGACCTGTTTGAATTGATCTATAACTTACCCGAGTGCTTTATGATGACATGGGAAGAGTTGATAGGTATGACATCCATTACAGGCTATGATATATAGAGTGAAGATGTACCGAAAACCAACAATTACTCAACATCCACTAATGGGGGGAGACAATTCAAACCCTGATCAAATTATCCAATATTCACAAACAGGGGGAGACACTTCAAACCCTAATCAAATAATCAAGCACCTATATACAAGGGGAGACACTTTGAACCCCAATCAAGTAACCTGACATCCACAAATGGGGGGAAACACTTCAAACCCCAAGATATCGATCTTAATGACCCAACAAAAATTGCCCACATCATAAGGGGGGAGACATTTCAAACCCCCACATTTGGATACCCAATAGAAGCCTTGAATAGATCTACCTAACCAACTCCCGCTGAAGAAGATGAGGTCCTCAAGCAACTACAAAAGACACCAGCCAACATTTCTTTATGGGGTTTACTCATGGCCTTATACAAGCATCGCCAGAATCTGGTGGACTTTCTCAATCAAATCCAAGTCCCTATTGATAGGTCAAAAATGAATTGACCCCTTGTGATATATTAATTGATTAATTCGCTAAGTTTATTAATTAATCAAATTAACATACAAAATGCGTGGTAGCATAAACAAATCACCAATTAAACTAAGTAAGCAGCTAAAAATAAATTGACATAGTGATTTGTTTATGAATGGGGAAAATCTACATGGCAAAAACCCCACCGGGTGATTTTAAGGTCACCACTCCCGAGAATCCACTATTATCACAACAAGTGGTTACAAGTAAAAGAATCCCAGTATCTTATACCAACCTACAGTTGAACCCTTACCCCAATACCCAATTAGACTTGTTTTGTAGTGACAATCTCTTCTTTTCAATACACAGCTCCCAGTACATGACTAACCAATTGCGTGGATCCCAGTATGTGACTTGATCACCAACTTGAGAAGGACGTTGGTTGCAAAGTTCTTCAGTTCATCCAAACGATGAAGATCATGAAGTTGCTTAGTCATAAAACCCTACGGTCTACAAAACACAGCAGCTTCTTCAAGAGAGAGATGAACTAGGGCAAATTTTGTCTCCGGTCACAATTTGCATGAACAAAACTTTGCTCCACACTTGTGCAACTTGTGTCACCTTTGATGGCCTTTAAAATAATCCTTATATATGTCTAGGGGGTTGAGAAAAGAAAGCCCAAACATATACCTACAGATTGGATGAATACAGAACTGAAAAATCTATTTTTCATAAACCTTGATAAATACTTATCTGTCGAGCCACGGGATTTAGACAGCTCTCTAATCCTCGATAGATGCTAGCTGTCAGGCTTTAATGAGCAGCACTTTCACACTTGATTCTTGGACAGACTTTTATGACTTTAATACTTGAACTTAAAACCTTGTTTCTTGAAGCATTAAACACATCCTAGATTTACCCAAATACAAGTAAAGTACATTTTGTCAAAAGATTAGCTAATTACATAAATAGTGACATATGTTCCTAACATGTGAAACACATATGTCTTAAAACTCTCCCCCTTTGGCAATTCGTGACAAAACCACAATAAACAAATGAATATATGAGAGAAGTCATAAATCACTTAACTCATACTCACTTGTTGAATACAATAAAATATATTCTAACACAAACTCTTGAGAAACTTTGCAAGAAGAGAGTTTATGGTAAGTAGACTTTGACAATTTGTATTTCTGAAACACTTTAAACAAAACTCATCAAGGCATCTTAGTGTGAAACATAAATAATAGATTGCATACAAGATATAAGAAACATGTGTATAAAGAAAGAAAAGAAACAACACATGTAAAGATAGGTGAAGCAACATACATCAATATTTAAAGAACATAAGTACAATGTATGTCAAAATGGTCACAAGACCCATGTACAAGAACAATGTATCTAAAGTAGAAAGAAAAGAAAAAGATACATAAAATCCTCACTACATCTCTCAATATCAACACTCCCCCTAACAAAAAAATCTCCTATACTAACCTTCCCCCTAAGTATGACTACTCTCATAACCAAAACTACTCCCCCTTTTTGTCATGAGTGACAAAGGGTAAGTATATCAAGTAGACATCTCGTCAGAACTAGAAGAGCAAGCATCTCCATCCTCATCATCATCATTGTCGTCGAAGCTATCATCGTCCTCAGATGCCTCGTCATCCTCGGATGCCTTGGGAGGAGGAGAGGGAGACTCCACAAAGCCACCAAGGTGAGACTACCGTCTAGCAATATGGCCGACACGGGTGTTCACTTGATACATCTTAGTAGTGAGTGTATCAAGACGAGCATCCTTGCGCTAAAGCTGCGCCATGATCACATTTAGAGTCACACCACCCGCAAAGGAAGAGGGAACAGAGGTGGATGGAGCTGAAGGAGCGGAAGGAGCTGCCGACCTGGACCACCTTGAACGAAATTGTGCCTTACTCTGTTTAATGGTAACGATATCTATAGCACCCATAACATGGAAGTGGTCAAACAAGGGAAAGGGAATAGAAAAATGACATAAAATCCTCGTGATAGCCGAAGGGAAGATGAGCTTATCATGGGTCGCCAAATCCCTATGTACGTTTATGATAGAAAGAATGAAATGAGAGAGAAAATCTGTAGAGAGATGCTCTAAAAAGGAAAGCAAAAATCGAGAACGGGGCTCTACAATAGAGTTATAGTGAGATCAAGGATGCAAAACAAAGGTCATAACCATGTTAAGAAACCTAGGGCCTTTAGCAAAGGCCATACAAGAGATGAACTGATGATCACCCCAATCAGAAGGATGCTCATAAAAAGAAGATATGAGCTTGTATTTGGACATAGTCCTTAGACGATCACAGCTGCGGTAGTCAGGATGCTCTACCCTCGGGATATAGAGCACATCGGATACAATATCCGGTGTGACCACAATACGCGTACCTTAAACGCGAGTAACAAAAAGAGGTACTGAATAATCAAATCCATGCATGTTAGAGTAAAACTCCTAGATAAGCATGGATGGACAAGTGACCGGGACATCACATAGTGACTCCCAACCCCTACTGTGAATGACAGTGGGTAGGTCAGTGCAAGAGAAGTCCAACAAAATGACTTGGCGTTCCGAATGAACGCCTCCTCTAGAGAAGTTCTCAAAGAATTCTGATTTGGCCTTCTCATCACGGAATCGGACAGAAAAAGGTGTAGGATCAGAAGAAGTGGATGCCCCGAAACGAAGAGGGTTCCGGGATGGAGTAGATTTGCATTTGGGTGCTATAGAAGCAGACTAACGCAAACAGAAGGGAGAGAGAAGAAATAGACAATCAGAAAAGTCCCAAGCAGCAAAATATATTAAAAATATATAGAATAGAAAGTACGTATGCATGGGAATGCATGAAAATGTGACATGCAAAAATAATTGCATCATAGGCTCAGTCCAATCCAATCCTACCAGCACACAAGTATGCAACAAGATAAACACACATCTAAGAAAGCATGAACATTGTTATAATGCAAATGAGATGCAATGCATGAAGTTTTTAAGATCAAATTTTCAAAACCCATCCCAAAAATTTTGCAAAAACCCTTTGATTTTGAAAAACTCCAAAATTTTCATAAAACCCTAAAAGTTAGGTCATAAAAGATGAAATGCATGAAAAAGAAGGATTAGGACCCTTACCAAGTAAAGAAAAACTTGATCTAGGCCGAAAAATCCTTGAGGAAGAGGTTTGGAGTGAGTGAGAGAGGTTTAGGGAGGTGAAGAGTCAAGAGAGATCGAGAGAGGTCGAGTGAAATGAGTCTGAGATCATGAGAACCCTTTATATACAAGCTCAATAATTCTTGATAGATCGAGAGGTGTCCAAGGCAAAAAGAAGCTCGATGGATCGAGGATCTGTCAAGGAGCTATCGATGGGACAGAAAGTTTCTCGATCGATCAACCTAGCTATTGAAAGGTGTCGAGATTACGATAAAAAGCAACTGAAGAGCTCGATAGATAGCCAGGTGTCGAGAGGCGTCGAGGAGCTGTCGAGATTGCTTAAAAATAGTTTTTCAAAGAAGAGAAAAACACAGACATAAATGCAATCAAACATGCAACTCAACCATAGATCCAAATAACATTTTGAACTCTCAAAATTATCTCTCAACAAAAAATGTTAAGCACAAAGATCCCAAAACACACACACACACACACACACATTGAACAAGTCTAACCAATTTTATATTTCAAAAACAAGTCAAGACAGTTTAGTGAGCATATATGAACATATGTAAACCTTGTAATGGCCAAATCACATTGAACCTGCACATATATCAAAAGTAGCAAAGAATATTGCGTGTTCTGTGTGAAAAACATCGTAAGATTGCATAAGTGTCTACATGTTATGACGATTTCAGATATGAGAAAATCACTTTAACTCACACACAATCATAATTGTTTAATGAGGACTATCACCTTCGAGGTACATCCTATAACTCCTACATCTCCTAGAAGACACAATTGCAATCATATATAAAGCATATTTATTCCTTTTTTTTTTCTTTACATATTTTTTTTCTTTTAATAAGCATATCATGCATGGGCATTTATGAGAGAGAGAAGAAATATCCAATGATGGTAAGCTTTTGACATTGCACTTTTGTTATGCCGAAGTATACAGATGTCATTTCATGATTGGCAGGCAATAATGGTGAGATGGTTATTTATGCCTTTCTCTTAGAATTTTCTAGTCATTCCCATCAAAAAGAGTGATACGAGTGTTAAGTGCAAGAGATTACTTAATTTTACTCATCACAAACATGAGTCACAAAGCTCACTTGCTTAGTTGTACATAAAGATGCTCATCTAAGTTACAAAAGATACAAAGTTTAGAACACTTTGTTTCGATGGCCATCTAAGGTACACAAGTACCAATGTACACAAAACATACACTGTTTTTGTATTTTTCTGATTTTTCAACTTTTTATTTTTATTTTTATATGAAAAAAAAAAATAAAACAAAATTGAAAAATAACCAAACAAAAACAAAGAAATGCATAAAACTAGACTGACTCAAAACAATTAAAACAAAACACACAAGTAATGCAAACAAAAATGAGAGAGAGAAAAAGTGATAGAATCACTTGGAGCCCTTTTCCTTCCACACCTTGGAAGATCCTTTCCTTTGAGTGAACCCTTGAACCAGAGGTGAGGGGGAAAAATTGAAATCGTTCAAGTTCGAAAGGAATATGAGGACTTTGAGAAGATCTCCAAGGGGAGCAAAAGAGGATGGAAACTGATTATGGTTTCTCGATGCGATCATGTTATTGCTTTGTTGAGTGGCTAACCACTTATAGCAATTAAGTCGAGTATGACCAACTGCTCCACAATGATGACAGAGATGCTGCTTCTTCTATTTAGGCTTGTAAGAGTCAGCCTTCTTAGCCCTAGGGTTTTTAACTTCTTTCTTATCCTGCTTAGGGGTTGCTCCTAAGATAGATTTACCATTGTCTATGTTCTTACTAGCTAAATCAATTTTGACATTATTGTTCTTAGTTTCAACATTATTACTAAGAGGAACAAAAATAGTAGCACTAGTAGAAGCAATACTAGGAGAAGAGAAATCATACCCTAAACTGATTCGATTAGAAGTAGATTTCTGAAGACTAAGCATCTCATCGAGCTTAGCAATTGATGTCCTTTCCAACTGAGCTCTTACTTGGAACAGTTCTGTCTCAAGCTTTTTGGTTTTCTCAGCCAAGAAATTGTTCTCAAATCTCAGTATTCCAATAGTCTGATTGGCTTTATCAACCTTTGTGGAAAGCTCTTCATGATCAAGCTCCACATCACTGAGCTTTTTGGTGGCCAACCTATACAACTTCTCATGCTTTTCTGATACCTTATATAACTTTGCATAGGTTGTGTGGATGTCATCTTGTTCATCCATCTTCTTAACCTTCATCCACATCTTTAACAATCCCCTCAGTAGGATTGACAGTGGCAGTGAAGGCATTTAAGATTCCGTCATCCTTAAGCTTGGTGTTGCTTAATGTAGCAGCAAGTGTCTTGCTCTTCCCAATGGTCTTGAGATATGTAGAGCACTCTTGTTTCATATGTCCAAAGTCTTGACACTCGAAACACTTTGGTCTTGAGGGAACAGTGTACTGACTGCCATCCCTAGCATCCTTCTTCCCTTTGTCTTGGCTCTTGAACTGTGAGGAGCTAGATTGCCTACGGTCCTTGTTGAGGCCCTTCCCATTGACATTCTTCATGAACTTCTTAAATTGCCTTGTAATATAAGACTTCATCTTAGAATCTTCATTGTCAGAAGACTCATCAGTATCACTACTTTTGGCCCTCAATGCCATGCTCTTGCTCTTACTCGATTTCCCGATTCTAGACAAACCGAACTTATAGTTCTGCAGATTGCCAACCAGCTCTGTCAATGGAATTTTGTCAATATCCTTCGATTCCTCAATCGTGGTGATCTTGGCATGAAATCTCTTAGGTAGAGATCTGAGCACCTTTCTTATAATCTTGGGTTCAAGAATGGTTTCTTCATGATTAAAACATGAGTTCACTATGTCCTTGAACTTGGCATAGAACTCATCAAACGACTCATTTTCCTCTATCTTGATCTCTTAGAAGTTTGTAGTGAGCCTCTGAAGTTTTGAATCCTTGATAGCCTTAGTTCCTTCATATGTTGTCTGGAGGATGGTTCATACTTCCTTAGTAATTTCAGTGGAGGATATCTTCTTGAATTCCTCATTTGTGACTACACTGAATAGAGCATTCAATGCCCTACTGTTGAAGTTTGCCGCCTTGATCTTAGCATCATCCTAATCGACCGACGCTTCCATAGGCTTGGTCCAGCCTATCTCTACAGCTTGCCACACCTTCTCATCTAATGACTATAAGAAAGCTCTAATGCATACTTTCTAGTATGCATAGTTAGTGCCATCAAATAAAGGAGGTATAATAAGAGACTGTCCTCTATCCATGACAAATAAGGGTCAATGGATCACACAGTAAAGATTAACCCTAATTAGAGTGTGCTTGCTCTGATACCACTTGATAGGCCAAAAACAAATTGACCCCTTGTGATAAATTAATTGATTATTTAACTAAGTTTATTAATTCATTAAATTAACATACAAAATGCATGGTAGCACAAACAAATCACCAATTAAACTAAGTAAGCAATGGAAAATAAATTGACACGGTGATTTGTTTATGAATGGGGAAAACCTACATGGCAAAAACCCCACCGAGTGATTTTAAGGTTATCAATCCTGAGAATTCACTATTATTACAACAAGCAGTTATAAGTAAAGGAATTCTAGTATCTTATATCAACTTACAGTTGAACCCTTAGCCGAATACCCAATTAGACTTATTTTGTAGTGACAATCTCTCATTTTCGATGCACGGCTCCTAGTATGTAACTAACCAATGGTGCGGATCCCAGTACATGACTTGATCACCAGTTTGAGAACGATGTTGGCTGCAAAATTTTTCAATCCATCCTTACGATGAAAATCATGAAGTTGCTTGGTCACAAAACCTTACGGTGTACAAAACACAATAGCTTCTTCAAGAGAGAGATGAGCTAGGGCAAAATTCTATCTCCGGTCACAATTTGCATGAAAAAAATTTTGTTCAACACTTGTGCAACTTTTGTCACCTTTCGCAGCCCTTAAAATAATTTTTATATATGTCTAGGGTTGTGAGAAAAGAAAGCCCAAACATATACCCACAGATAGGATGAAAACAGAACTGAAAAATTTATTTTTCATAAACCTTGACAATACATATCTGTCGAGAAGCTGTCGAGCCATAGGATTCAGACAGCTCTCTAAGCCTTGATAGATGCTAGTTGTCGAGCTTTAATGAGCATCACTTTCACATTTGATTCTTGGATAGACTTGTATAGCTTTAACACTTGAACTTGAAACCTTATTTCTTGAAGCATTAAACACATCCTAGATCTACCTAAATATAAGTAAAGTGTGTTTTGTCAAAGGATTAGCCAATTACATAAAATAGTGACATGTTTTCCTAATATATGAAACACATATGTCCTAACACCTACAACCACAACTTCTTAAGATCTGAATGCTGTGATTGGGTCCATAAGTAGGGAACTCATTGTTTCCTACTTTGATAAAGATTTGACAAAGAAGGGGAAGAACCACAACGACCCATTACACATTACTATAGATGCCAAAGGCAAAAGGATTCTGATGGTTATAATTGATGATGGAAGTGCCTTAAATATGTGTCCATTAAAGATTGCAAGTTGCTTGGGCCTAAGTATTATAGACTTTATGCCGAATGACCAGCATGTAAGGGCATACAACAATTGTAGAAGGGAGGTCTTGGGAACCGTAACACTAGAGCTCACCATAGGGCTGATGATTAAGTAGGTGGAATTTCAAGTCCTGAACATAGCATCATGCTTCAGTATGCTCCTTAAGCAACCATGGATCCATGACACAGAGGCCGTACCTTCGTCCTTATACCAAAAGGTTCGGTTACCACATGAAGGAGCCATAGTTACCATATATGGTGACACTTTGATTACACCCAAGCCTATCTTTGGTATCGACTCTAAGAAGGAGCCATTGAACTTAGATGGCTTTGAAATTGAGAGGCTTAGCTTTGAAAGAAGGGAAGAGGAGGTGGAGAAAATCCCTATGGACTTTTCTCCCTACAGCAACAATAATGTGGTGGCAATGATGAGGAGAATGAATTATCTTTCGGGGATGAACTTGGGGAAGACTATGAAGAAGCCAACTGCTCAAGTTCCGATGATTCCTACTACCACACCACTTTTTGGGTTAGGCTATAAACCCACTGATGATGAATTGTTAGAGATGGAGGTGAGAAGAATGGCCCGTGCCAAGGCCAAAGCAAAGGGACTTCCTTGCCTTCCGGAACCCTTAAAGCCCTATACTCCAATGTTGAACAGTAAGTTTGTCAAAGCTGGAGATAGTCAACACTATTGGGGATTTGTCGAACCAAGGTTTAATCCTAAGACCAAAACTATGATGCCTGGGTTCGAGCAACTATTTGATTGCAACAACAAGCTTCCAGAATTGAAGAAGGAAGACACAACCTGGGTTCCTACTGATTAGGTTGATTATATGGACCTTGATGCAATGACTATGCTTCTAAGTGATGCCATTTGCAATATAGAAGAAGAAGAGTACTGGGAGGCTTGCCAACCTGCATTAAAGAGCCCATATGAAGCAAGAACAAGTGATGAAGATGAGGAAAGGGGAGAAGCCCCTAGTGGTGATGATGAGCGTAGCAACAGCGAAAGTGATAGTGGTAGTGACAGTAGTAGCAGTGACAGTGGAGATAGTGAAGATGATAACAATAGCGATAGTGAAAGCAATGACAGTGAAGACTATGATAGCCAATACAATGGCAATGATCGGGGTGAACCCGCTAGTGATAGAGAATACAAAGATGAAGGGCTTTACTATGAAGACAATGATGATGATGTAGACTACTATGATGAAGATATAGAGGTTGAGGCCGAAGTTGAACATATAGACATGGGTAGTGATGCTGATAGTGATCAATACAGGCTAGAAAATGTGTTAGAAGCTGCAAGAGAAGAGATTGGAGAGGATGATGATGTAAACTATGATGATTACCACTGTGGGCGTCTCTCGGATTGGAGCTACATTACTGATGTTAGTTCAAAGTTAGGACCTCGATATGACAAGCATATGTTAGGATTAGTGCTCTAAAATCCTATTGTATGATGCTATGTTTTTTATTATGTACTTTATTATGTATGACTTAATGTTGTGATTAATAAAGTTGATTTATTATTATCTAAAATGATGGTAACATGAATATTTGGACATTATCATATAGTCCATGATATGCATAGTATGTGATTTATGTAAAAAGTCACAGAAGATATAAATCACAAGTTCTTTGTAAACTCAGAATTTTAGTTCATAGTCGGTGAAGAGATTGGACATTTCATCTACGAAGACTATAACATATCAACTAAGATGATTTATCTTTATCATGGAAGTGAAGACTTCTAGTTGATGTGTTGATATGTTTTAAGAGTTAAGACATATTGAATTGGACCGCTATGAGATTTATTATTCTTTTAATGACTGTCGAATGAATAATAAATCTCACGACTTCTTTTTACATGAACTCTTAATCCTGAGAGAATAATGGACCTGATCATGAAATGTAGGTTGCTTTGATATATTAGAAGTGAGATGTAAAGTTACGGTCAAAATCTCAGTATGTTGGGCAACCACATTTAGTGTTGATGGAACACATATTCTTAAGATAAAATTCATAATCTCTTAATGGAGATATAAAATATTCCCTGGAGATAAGTTTAATGGGTTCGGTTATTCAGAGAGTTAGGCCTAACCACTTTAGTAAGGAATTACTAAAGTATATATTTATGAAATTGGATTTTATAGATATATGATGAATAACTTAAAGGGTTAAACCGGGTACTCAAGGATTAAGATGTAGTAATCTACAAAGTGGCAGTCTTCATTCATGATTTTGTATTACTATGAATATTTTATGAAGGGGTTGCATGTATAATAAAATCTTGGGATATAATTTATTAATAAAGCCTAGAGTGCAATTATATTTATATAGTGGTATTAAATATAATTAATGGTAATTTTGGACTTGTCAAGAGTTGACAGAAAAGCCCAAGGCCCATTGGAGCTAGTGTCTTATTTGTTCCCTTTTCGTCCCACTCCAAGCCACATACTAAAACCCAATTGAAAGGCCCAAAAGGCTAGTCTAATTAGATAATCAGTTGTAAGGAGAGAAACATATAGATTTTTTGGTATGAACATGAAATGGTTTGTATGTAAGAGTTGGACACTCTTTCATTCTCTCTAGAACATACACATATAACTGATTAAGAGACCACACTTCTTGGGAACAAGTGGAATTAGAGTGAAGATTAAAAGTGTTCTCAAGAACTTCTGATCTTTGGTTTTGAAATTCACGATACCAAGGTACACTTTCTTATTCCTAAATTCTGAAACTTACTTAGTACATGTTATCAATTGTAAATGAAGTAGATCCGTTAATTTTTCTGTTACATATATTTTGTATGCGATACAAACATGTATTTTTCCATCAGCATGGTAGAGAGATTCTTGAGTTGGGGTCATTTCACAATTCAGAACTTGGCTCACTGACCCCATACATCGAAGAAGAGAATGACATAGATGCTAGATTAGCCACTCTAGACCAAAAACTGACGGTCAACAGTCTCAGAAACTTAGCACTGGAAAGCCCTAAAGATGATAATAAGAAGATGGAAGGGAATGAGTTAGAATACCTCCCTTAATACATCCACCTGAGCAACAAAGAGAAGCAAGATTTGTTTGGTGAATGGATGGATAGCGTAGAGTGCCTGGATGCTTTCTTAACTGACAAACCCACAAATATGGAGATTGATGGTGAAGCCACAGATTATATGGATGAAGATCCCATGGTACTAATGCTGAGGGAAGAAGGAACTCACTAGGAGTTGCCTGCCATTGTTGAAGCCACAACCAAGTTAAAGAACTAAGCATGAGAGGGAGCCATCCACCCTATGGAGGACTTCGTGAAGAAGATTAAGATTGTCGAACCAGTCTCTTCCACCAAGAACATTGTTTCTGTCCCTATCGAGTCTATTTCTACTAGTATTACTATTCTTGTCAAGTCTATTTGTGATAGTATTCTTATTCAGTCTGTTTTAGTTAAGTCTAATGAGTCTGTTAAGTCCGTTGAGAACTCTTTTCCTTATAATATGATTTCTGATTTTGCTTATTTGTTGGCTTTGAATGTTTTTATTTCTGAAATTGGTAAAGAAACTCTTAATAATCAGGAATTAAAATAAGGGCATTTAGAACCTATAAAAGAAGAAACCCAACCTATTAACCTAGGAACTGATGATGAACCTAAAATGATACAAGTGAGGAATACCCTAACCACCTTTGAGAAAGATGAATAAGTGGCACTGCTGACAGAATTCAAAGAGGTATTTGTATGGTCATACGAAGATATGCCAGGGATTGATACAGATATAGTGCATCATTGCATTCTAGTAGATCCAACCATGAAGCCGGTTAAGCAGAAATTGAGAAGAATGAAGCCAGAGTGGACTTTCAAGATCAAAGAATAAGTCGAAAAATAGTACAATGTAGGATTCCTGAGGGTGGTCAATTACCTAGAATGGTTTAGCTAATATTGTTCTGGTCTTAAAGAAAGATGGGAAAGTGAGGATGTGCGTAGACTTCTGAGATCTGAACAAGGCTAGCCCAAAAGATGATTTTCCTTTGCCTCACATTGATATCTTGGTTGATAACACAGTAGGACATGCCTTGTTTTCATTTATGGATGGATTTTCAGGGTGGATTTTCAGGGTACAATCAGATTAAGATGGCTTTAGAAGATATGGAGAAAATTTCCTTCATTATTCCATGAGGGACATATTGCTACAAGGTCATGCCATTTGGCCTTAAGAATGCTGGTGCTACTTATCAACATGCAGCCACTACTTTGTTGCATAATTTGATCCACAATGAAGTAGAAGTTTATGTTGATGATATGATAGTGAAGTCCAAAGACCGTGAAAGGCATATACCAGCTTTGCGGAAGTTCTTTGAAAGAATCCAATTCTACAAGTTGCGGTTGAATCCAAAGAAGTGCACTTTCGGAGTCACATCTGGAAAGTTGTTAGGGTTTCTGGTAAGTCAAAGAGGAATTGAAGTCAATCCTGACAAAATCAAAGCAATTGTAGAAATGAAGCCCCCAAGAATTGAAAGGGAGATTCGAGGGTTTCTAGGAAGGATGCAATACATCAGCAGATTCATAGCCCAGCTTACCATGACATGTGAACCAATTTTTCGATTGCTCAAAAGGGAAGTTCCTACAATATGGAATGAAAAATTCCAAGAAGCTTTTGAGAAGATTAAGAATTATCTAATGAAGCCACCAATACTGGTTCCACCGGTACCTGAAAAACCATTGTTGTTGTATCTCATAATTACAGATACAACAATGGGGGCTTTGCTTGCTCAATACCTAGAAGAGACTAGAAAAGGGAATGCAATTTACTACATCAGCAAGAAGATGTTGCCTTATGAGGAAAAGTATTCACCACATGAGAAGACATGTGTAGCACTTGTATGGGCAACCTGCAAACTTAGACACTATATGTTTGCTTACAAGGTCTTGTTGATTGCAAGAATGGATCCATTGAAATATCTAATAGAGAATCCTGTGCAAGATGGGAAGACAGCTAAATGGGTTTTGCTTTTGTTAGAATTTGATATTAAATATGTGACTCAGAAGTCTGTGAAAGGGAGAGCAATTGCTAATCACTTAGTCCATTGTTCACCAAAAGGAGCTGAAGAAATCCAAAGGGACTTTTTGGATGAAGATATCATAGGGATCAAGTTGGAATCATGGAAAATGTATTTTGATGGAGCAACTAATCAAAACAAAAGTGGCATTGGAGTTCTCTTAATCTCTCCAAAAGGGACACACATCCCATTTTCTGGTAGGCTTAACTTCCTTGCCACTAACAATGCCACTGAATATGAAGTTTGCATTATGGGGTTACGAGCAGCCCTGAGCCTTGGAGTGAAATAGTTGGAGGTGTACAGTGACTCAGCCTTAATAATCTCTTAGATTCAAAATAGATGGAAGATCAAGGAAGAAAATGCATTTTGTCACTTGTCGAGCTATTCATTAAAGTGCATTAAGTACTAAACCCATCCTAGATTTACCCAATTACAAGTAAAGTGTATTTTGTCAAAGGATTAGCTAATTACATAAAATATGTCTTTAACACTAAAGCATCTACAATCTCATTCTGCATCCTTGGCACATATTGATATTGAATCTTGTTGAATTTCGAGGCCCACTTTTGAAGACATTCTGAAGACATTCGAGGCCACTTGTTTCTTGGTCTAATCTTCATGGTTTTAATACTTGATTTGAACTCTTGTGAAGAAACAAGTGAAGAAAAGTTATTTATTAAAGCTTGATAGATACCTCGATAGAAATAGTATCTATCAAGATTTAAGAACGTATTGGAAAATATGGTTTTGTATCTCATAAAAAACACACAACAGAAGCAATAAACACGGATCTACTTCATTCATGAAAGATAACATGTAATCTTGAATTATAGAACAAAGAATAGAAAGCGTACTTTGGTGCAGTGAAATTCAAAACAAAAGATTAGAAGTACTTGGGAAAACTTTTAATCTTCACTCCAATTCCACTTAATGCCCAACAAATGTGGTCACTTAATCAGTTTTCAAGGAGAGAATAATAGAGTGTCCAACCCTCACATACACCATTTCATTCCTAATATAATCTTAATGAAAGCACTTATTAAATTCCGTATGTTTCTCTCCTTATATATAACTGATTATCTAATTGGGCTAGCCTTTTGGGCCATTCCAATTGGGCTCTAGTATGTGGCTTGGAGTGGGACTAAAAGGGAACAAATAAGACTCTAGCTTTAATGGGTCTTGGGCTTTTTTGTCAACTCTTGACAAGTCCAAAGTTATCATTAATTATATTCAATACCACTATATGAATATAATTGTACTCTAGGCCTTATTAATAAATTATATCCCAAGACTCTATTATACATGCAACCCCTTCATTAAAATATTTGTAGTAATACAAAGTCATGAATATTGACTGCCACTTTAAAGATTACTACATCTTAATCCTTGAGTATCCGGTTTAATCCTTTATGTTATTCATCATATATTTATGAAATCAAATTTCATAAATATATACTTTAGTAACTTCTTACTAAAGTGGTTGGGCTTAACACTCTGAATAACCAAACCCATTAAACTTAATTCAAGGGAAGATTTTATATCTCCGTTAAGAGATTATGAATTCCATCTTGAGAATATATGTTCCATCAACACTAAATGCGGTTGCCCAACATATTGAGGTTTTGATCGTGACTTATAGATCTCACTCCTGATATATCAAAACAACTTACACCTCATGATTAGGTCCATTATTCTCTCAAGATTTAGAGTTGATCTAAATAGAAGTCGTGAGATTTATTATTCATTTAACAGTCATTAGGAGAATAATAAATCTCACAGCGGTCCAGTTCAATATGTCTTAACTCTTAAAACATATCAACATATCAACTAGAAGTCTCCACTTCCATGATCAAGATCAATCATCTTAGTTGATATATTATAGTCTTCGTAGATGAAATGCCCAATTTCATCATTAACTAAGAGCTAAAATTTTGAGTTTACAAAAAACTTATGATTTATATCTTCTGTGATTTTTTACATAAATCACATACTATGCATATGGATTAAGATAATATCCCATTAGTTTATTTATAGATAGTCTCATATTATTAAAATATTTAATTATTGATGACATGCCAATAAATTGGATTTTAGGGCATAAACTCTAATAGAACGAAGTTAGACAGAAGTTGAATCTATCGAGATCTATGAAATTAGAATTTCCAGATCTGATTTTTGACTCATGCTGACATATATGTTTAGGGTTTCTTTTCTCACAATCCTAGATATATATATATATATATATATATATATATATAACTTTTTTAAAGGCCGTTATATATAGAGAACACATGCAGAAAGTGACCTAGTATTTTATTCTCTATGCAAGAAGTTACTGCATCTTTGTGTCCTAGGATTTTGTGACCAAGTGCTTCTTGATCTTCATTGTTGATGAAGTGAAGAAATTTGCAGCTAACAACATCTTCTTCAAGCTTGTTAGGACATATGTGATTAAAGCGTTAGGAACATATGTTACTATTTTATGTAATTAACTAATCCTTTGACAAAACGCACTTTACTTGTATTTGGGTAGATCTAGGATGAGTTTAATATTTCAAGGAACAAGATTTCAAGTTCAAGTGTTAAAACCATGCAAGTCTGTCTAAGAATCAAGTCAAAAAGTGCAGGATTTAAAGCTCGACAGCTAGCTCGATAGCTATCATCTATCAAGGTTTAAAAAGCTATGAAGCCCGTACCTTGATAGCTATCTCGATAGATGGCTATCTATCGAGGTTTATGAAACTCAGTTTTTCAGGACTATTTTTCATCAAATCCATAATTATATGTTTGAACTTTCTTTTTTTACAACCTTAGACATATATAAAGATTATTTTAAGGGTCGTCAAAGGTGACACAAGTTGCACAAGTGTTGAGCAAAGTTCAAATTATGACCGGAGACAGAATTTTCTCTAGTTCATCTTTCTTGTGAAGAAGTTTCTGTGTTTGTACACCGTAGGATTTTTTGACCAAGGAGCTTTTTGATCTTCATCGTGTGATGAACTGAAAAACTTTGTAGCCAACAACCTTCTCTAGTTGGTGATTGAAGTCGCGTACTGGGATCCACATAGTTGGCTAGTTACGTACTGGCAGCCGTACATTGAAAGGGGAGATTGTCACTACAAAACAAATCCAATTGGGTATTGGGGTAAGATTTGAACTGTAGGTTGGTATAACGTACTGGAATTTCTTTACTTGTAACTGCTTGTTTTGATAATAGTGGATTTTTGGGAGTGGTGACCTTAAAATCACTTGGTTTTCCCCATTCGTAAATAAATCACCATGTCAATTTATTTTCCACTTCATACTTAGTTTAATTCGTGATTTGTTTGTGCTACCACGCGTTTGCATGTTAATTTAATTAATTAATAAACTTGGCTAATTAATCAATTAATTTATCATAAGGGGTTAATACGTTTTTGACCTATCAAGTGTTATCAGAGTAGGCATACTCTGATTAGGGTTAATCTTTGCTGTGTGATCCATTGACCCCTGTTTGTCATGGATAGAGGACGGTCTCTTATTATACCTCATTTATTTGATGACATTAACTATGCATACTTGAAAGTACGCATGAGAACTTTCTTGCAGTCTTTAGATGAGAAAGTGTGGCAAATTGTGGAGATAGGCTGGCTCAAGCCTACAGAAGCGCTGGCCAATTGGGATGATGCTAAGATCAAGGCGGCAAATTTCAATAGCAGGGCATTGAATGCTTTGTTTAGTGCAGTCACTAATGAGGAATTTAAGAAGATATCCTCCACTGAAACTACAAAGGAAACATGGACTATGCTTCAGACAACCTATGAAGGAACTAAGGCTATCAAGGATTCGAAGCTTCAGAGGCTCACTACAAGCTTTGAAGAGATCAAAATGGTGGAGGATAAGTCATTTGATGAGTTCTATGCCAAGTTCAAGGACATAGTGAACTCAGCTTTTAATCTTGGGGAAACCATTCCTGAACCTAAGATTGTGAAAAAGGTACTTAATTCTCTACCCGAGAGGTTTCATGCCAAGATCATCGCCATTGAGGAATCAAAGGACATCGACAAAATTCCTTTGACTTAGTTGGTTGGAAATATGCAGACCTATGAGTTGGGTTTGTCTAGAATTGGGAAATTGAGTAAGAGTAAGAGCATGACATTGAAGGCCTAGAGCAATGACACATATGAGTCTTCAAATAATGAAGATTCTAAGATAAAATCCTACATCACCAGGCAATTCAAGAAATTCATAAAGAATGTCAATGGGCTTCGACAAGGACCGTAGGCAATCTAGCTCCTCACAGTTTAAGAGCCAAGACAAAGGGAAGAAGGATGCTAGGGATGGCGGTCAGTACACTGTCCCTTAGGACCAAAGTTCTTTGGGTGTCAAGGTTTCGATCACATGAAACAAGAGTGCCCCACATATCTCAAGATCATTGAGAAGAGCAAGGCACTTATTGCTAAATTGAGCAACACTGAGCCTGAGGATGATTTTGACAATAAGGATGACAGAATCCTGAATGCCTTCACTGCCATTGTCAATCCTACTGAGGGGATTGTTAAAGATGTAGATGAAGAAGAGGAATTAGTGGAGTCTAAGTTTAAGAAGATGGATGAACAAGATGACATCCACACAACCTATGCAAAGTTATACAAAGTCTCAGAAAAGCATGAGAAGTTGTATAGGTTGACCACTAGAAAGCTTCGTGATGTGGAGCTTGAGCGAAAGGAAATCTCTACAAAGTTTGGTGAAGCTAATCAGACTATTGGAGTACTGAGACTTGAAAACAATTTCTTGGCTGAGAAGACCAAAAAGCTTGAGGCAGAGCTGTTTCAAGTCAAAGCTCAGCTGGAAAGGACTTTAAATGCTAAGCTCGATGAGATGCTCAGTCTTCAGAAATCTACATCCGACCGAACCAGCTTAGGGTATGATTTCTCTTCTCCTAGTATTGCTTCTACTAGTACTACTATTTTTGTTCCTCCTGCTAATAATATTGAAATTGAGAACAATGCTGTTAAAAATGACTTAGCTAGTGAGAACATAAATAAGGGTAAATCTATCTTAGGCGCACCCCCTAAGTAGGATAAGAAAGAAGTTAAAAACCTTAGTGCTAAGAAGGCTAACTCTTAAAAGCCTAAACAGAAGAAGCAACATTTAAGTCATCATTGTGGAGCAGCCAGTCTTACTCGATCTAATTACTATAAGTGGTTGACCACTTAATAGAGCAATGGCATGATTGCATGAGGAAACTAGAATCAGTTTCCATCCTCTTTTGCTCCTCTTGAAGATCTTCTTAAATCCTTCATGTTCCTTTCGAACTTAAACAATTTCAATTATTCCCCTTCACCTTCGGTTCAAGGGTTCACTCAAAGGAAAGGTTCTTCCAAGGATTGGAAGGAAAGGCCCCAAGTGATTTTATCGCTTTTTCTCTCTCCTCTTCTTGTTTTTATGTTTGCATTACTTGTGTGTTTTGCTTTATTGTAGATTACTTGCGTGTTTTGCTTTATTGTTTTGAATCAATCTAGTTTTATGCTTTGCTTTATTTAACATGTTTTTGTATTTGTGATGAGTAAGATTAAGTAATCTCTTGTACTTAACACTCATATCACTCTTTTTGACAGGAATGACTAGAAAATCCTAAGAGAAAGGCATAAATAACCATCTCATCATTGTTACCCGCCAATCATGAAATGACATCTGTATGCTTCGACATAAAAAAAGTGCAATATCAAAAACCCAATGTCAAAAGCTTAACATCATTAGGTATTTCTTTTCTTTCTCTTATATGCCCATGTGTGATATACTTATTAAAATAAAAATATGCAAAGAAAAATAAAAGCAAAAAGATCAAAATGCTTTATATATGATTGCAAGCGTGTATTTTAGGAGATGTGGGAGTTAAAGGATGTACCTTGAAGATGATAGTCCCCATTAAACAGTTATGATTGTGTGTGAGTTAAAGTGATTTTCTCATATCTCAAATCGTCATAATATGTAGACACTTATGCAATCTTACGATGTTTTTCACACATGTCACACAACATTCTTTGCTACTTTTGATATATGTGTAGGTACAATTTGATTTGGCCATCACAAGGAATACATATATTAATGTATGCTTACTAAACTGTCTTAACTTGTTTTTGAAATATAAAATTGGTTAGACTTGTTTTGTGTGTGTGTGTGTGTATGTGTGTGTTTTGGATCTAAATGCCCATCATTTTTATTGTTGAGAGATGTTTTTGAGAGCTTAAAATTTTGTTTGGATCCTTGTTTAAGAAGCATGTTTGATTATGTATGTTTTTAGACCCCTTAAACACAAACAGATTAACCTAGTTATTTAGCCAATTGATTAACTTAGGTAAATTATTCAGATCTAGGTTAACACAAGTAAATCATATCATGTAAAGTAGCAGAAAATAAATAACACAATGATAGGATAACCAAGGAAAATCAAATCGGTAAAAACCCTGGGGAGGATTTAACCTAGCTATCCTCAATATAAAACAAATCTGCTATGAAAGAATTGAAGTTTTACAATAGCGATTTAGACTACTATCATCCTATTGCTACTTCGAGTAGGAAACTTACTACCATGACCACTTGATAACTCCGAGACCACGTGACATCTCCGATTCCAGCTAGCACAAGTACTCCCACTTGTGTATCTTTAAGCTCTTTATGCAGCAATCGAACTGATCATCAAGTTCTTTGACATATTCTTGATTCTTGATAACACTAAGTATATGTGAAAGCAAACATCTCGAGATCACACAAGAGATTCACATACACAGCATAAACAACAAACTTAGAAAGTTTTTGGTACAAAACCCTAGATCTATAAAAAAGGCACAAGATGCACTCTAATCTGTCTAAAAAGCTTATAAAATGTCCTTAGGGTTTCCTTTATATACTAGGAGTGTTTTGCTTGAAACCCAATACGTTTAAGTAGAGTTTGGGCTGAATTGAAATTCTGTAGAAAAATAAATCTGCACGTGGTTCGTTCGATCGATCGAGTCTAATTTTCAATCGATCGACCTTGCAGATTTAGTCCAATAGATTTACAATCACTTGATTCTAATTTTACAAATAAACATACTTTGAGCAAGCCCAAACCTAGAATTTATGTTTTGATCACGGTTTGCAAACATAATACAAATTGAAGTTCTAATACATTAGTTCCTAAAGTCTTAGAACCTAACAGATTGCATTCGTATATGTGTTTTTCTCTTCTTTGAAAAACTATTTTTAAGCAATCTTGATAGCTTCTCGATAACTCTCAATAGATAAGCTATCTATCGAGACTCTTCAGCTGATTTTTATCGCAATCTCGATAGCTCTCGATAGCTAGTTCGATCAATCGAGAAAATTTCTATCTCCTCAATAGCTTCTCGATAGCTATCTCGATCCATTGAGGTTCCTTTGTGAAAAATCCTTTGGATTGATCCTCGATAGCTCCTTATTAGCTGGTTTGACAGCTAAAAAGCACATTTTAGAAGCTCGATAGCCCTCAGTTGATCGAGCTTTATGAGATTTCTATAAAAAGGAGCCATCACGATTTCTTACTCACTTCCTTCAATCTCTCTCGACAGATTCTCTCTTCTCTCTTTCCCAAACACCTCAAACTCAAACCCCTCGCATTCCTCACTTCTTTTTTGGTCTCAAGATCCTTGTTTCTCTTTTGGTATGACATTTTATTCATCTTTATCATGCATATTCATGATCTTTGACCTAACTTTTGGGGTTTTTGAAATTGGTTGAAATTTTTCAAAACTTTTGAGTTTTTGTTAAAATTTTGGGATGGGTTTTTGTTTAAATGATCTTTAAACTTCATGCATTGCATCACATGTGCATTATAACAATGTTTCATGCATTTTAGATGTATGTTTTACTTTGTGCTCTGTTGTGTGCTGGTAGGTTTGGACTGGGCTGAGCCCATGATGAATTTATTTTTGCATGTCATATGTTCATGCTTTCTCACGCATACATACCTTCAATTCTATATATCTTGATGTATCAACTGCTTGGTACTTTTCTGATTGTCTCCTTCTCTTTCTTTCTTTATCTCCCTCTTACATTAGTTGCGTCATGGCACCTAAGCGTAAGTCTACTCCGTCCGGAACCCTCTTCATTCCAGGGCATCTTCTTCTTCTTCTCCTTTTGACCCCACACCCTCTCACGTCCGATTCCATGATGAGAAGACCAAATCAGACTTCTTTGAGAACTTTTCATGACGTAGCATTCATTCAGAATGCCAAGTCGTTTTGTCATATTTTTCTGACACTAACCTACCCACTATCAACTATAGTAGGGGTTGGGAGTCACCATGTGGCGCCCACATCATGTGCCCTTTCATGATAATACAGAAGTTTTACTTCAATATGCATGGATTTGATTACTCAATACCCTAATTTTCTACTTGCATTTGTGGTATATGCATGGTAGTTACTCCGGAGATTGTCTCTGAGGTTCTACATGTGCTTGGGGTAGCGCATCCTGACTACCCTGGTTGTCAACATCTAAGGACTGTGTCCAAGGACGAACTCTCGTCTCTATTTTATAAGACACCTTCTTCATGGGGTGACCGTCAAAACACCTCATGCTCAACCTTTGCTAAAGGTCCAAGATTCCTAAACATGGTGATGACATTTATCCTTCATTCATTGTCTCACTATAACACTATCACAGAGCCTCTTGTTTAATTTTTGTTGTCTCTCATTAAAGGTCTCACTATTGATTTCCCTTCACACTTTATACTCTCCCTTATAGATATCTATAAGGACACAGTGACTTGTGTTAAGCTCGTCTTTCCTTCCGCTATCATGAGGCTCCTTCGCCATTTTTCTATCACCTATTCTGAGTTTCCCTACTTTTCTTTTATGTGTGCCATTGACATCGCTATCGTTAAGCGGAGTTTTGCACAGCTTCGCTCGAGGCAGCCTTAGTTGCGGTCAGCAGCTCCTCTGGCTTCTATCGGTTCATCCACCTCTGCACCTTTTTCTTCCGTGGGTGGCGTCACACTTGAGGCCATCATGGCATAGCTTGTGCACATGGATGCTCACCTTGACGCTTTCAGTGATGAGTTGTGTCAGGTGAACACCTGTGTCGATTGGATTGCGTGACGACAGGTTGTGATGGGTGGTTCCACGGTGGCTTCCTCTCCCGAGGAATCTGAGTATGAGAGTGATGGCTCCAGCAGTGCTGATGATGTTGAGGATGATGATGATGGCTCGCCGAGTGATGATGAGATGTCTACTTGATTTTTTACCCCTTTGTTACTCGTGACAAAAAGAGGGAGTAGTTTTGTGATAAGTGTAGTCATACTCATAGGGGGAGGGGTAGTTTAGGAGATAGGGGGAGTGTTCATATGTTGAGGGATGTAGTGAGAATTTTGATGTATTTTTCCATTTTAGATATATTACATCTTGTATATTGGTCTTGTGGCCATTTTGACATACATTGTACTTATATTTGATTTTGATATATATTGATGTATGTTCTTTCACTTATTTGCTCCATGTGTTGTTTCTTTTCTATCTTTATACACATGTTTTTATATAAGTGTATGCAATCTTTTATTTCTATTTCACACTAAGATGCATTGATGAGTTTTGTTTAAAGTGTTTCAGAAATACAGGTTGTCAAAGTCTACTTGTCATAAACTCTCTTCTTGCAAAGTTTTTCAAGAGTTTGTATTAGGATAGATTTTATTATATTCAACAAGTGAATATGAGTTGAGTGATTTATGACTTCTCTCATATCTCATTTGTTTGTTGTGATTTTGTCACGAATTGCCAAAGGAGGAGATTGTTAGGACATATGTGATTAAAGAATTAGGAACATATGTCACTATTTTATGTAATTGGTTAATCTTTTGACAAAGTGCACTTTACTTGTATTTAGGTAGATCTAAGATGAGTTTAATACTTCAAGGAATAAGATTTCAAGTTCAAGTATTAAAGCCATTCAAGTTTGTCCAAAAATCAAGTTAGAAACTACAGGATTTTAAAACTCGACAGCTAACTTGATAGATAGCAACTATCGAGATTTAAAAAGCTGTGAAGCCTGTGCCTCGACAGCTATCTCAATAGATCGCTATCTATCAAGGTTTATGAAACTCAGTTTTTCAGGACTATTTTTCATCCAATCCATGATTATATGTTTGGGCTTTCTTTTCTCGCAATGCTAGACATATATAAGGATTATTTTAAGAGCCGTCAAAGGTGACACATGTTGCACAAGTGTTGAGCAAAGTTTTGTTCAAGCAAATTGTGACCGAAGACAGAATTTGTCCTAGTTCATCTTTCTTGTGAAGAAGCTGCTGTGTTTGTACACCGTAGGGTTTTGTGACTAAGGAGTTTTTTTTATCTTCATCGTGTGATGAACTGAAGAACTTTGCAGCCAGCAACCTTCTCTAGTTGGTGATTGAAGTCGCGTACTGGGATCCGCGACAACCTATGAAGAAACGCTTGCAATCATATAACTCCCACATCTCTTAGAAAACACACTTGCAATCATATATAAAGCATTTTTATTCTTTTTGCTTTTATATTTTCTTTGCATACTTTTCTTTTAAGCAAACCATGCATGGACATATAAGAGAGAGAAAAGAAATACCCAATTATGTTAAACTTTTGACATTGTACTTTTGCTATGCCGAAGCATACAGACGTCATTTCATGATTGACAAGCAATAGTGGTGAGATGGTTATTTTTGCCTTTCTCTTAGGACTTTCTAGTCCCTCCTATCAAAAAGAGTGATACGAGTGTTAAGTATAAGAGATTACTTAATCTTACTTATCACAAATACGAGCCACAAAACTCACTTGCTTAGTTATGCATAGAGATGCTCATCTAAGCTACAAAATGACACAAAGTTTAGAAAACTTTGTTTCAATGGCCATTCAAGGTACACAAGTACCATCGTACACAAACACATACTGTTTTTGTATTTTTCTGTTTTTCAAATTTTTTTTAAATTTTTATGAAAAACAAAATAAAGAAAAAATTGAAACTAAACAAACAAAAACATGTTAGAAAAAGCAAGGCATAAAATTAGACTGACTCAAAACAAAAAGGCAAAAACACACAAGTAATGCATAATAAAAAACAAGAGAGAGAGAAAAAGTGACTGAATCACTTTGAGCCTTTTTCTTTCACGCCTTGGAAGAACCTTTCCATTTAGAAAACCCTTGATCCGGAGATGAGGGGGAAGAATTGAAACCAATCAAGTTCGAAAGGAACATGAGGGGTTTGAGTAGATCTCCAAGAGGAGCAAAGGAGGATGGAAAATGATTTTGGTTTCCCGGTGAGATCATAATGTTACTCTGTTGAGTAGCTAACCACTTATAGCAATTTGGTCGAGTATGTCCAGTCACTCCACAGTGATGACAGAGATGCTGCTTCTTTTGTTTAGACTTATGAGTGTTTCCCTTGTTAGCCTTAGGGTTTTTAATCTCTTTCTTATTAAGTTTAAGGGATGCTCCTAAGATAGATATACTCTTGTCTATGTTTTCACTAGCTAAAATAGTTTTCACATTATTGTTATCAGATTCAACATTATTAGTAGCAGAAACAAAGACAGTAATACTGATAGAAGCAATATTAGGAGAAGAGAAATCATACCCTAAATCGGTTCGATCAGAAGTAGATTTCTGAAGGCTGAGCATCTCGTCAAGCTTTGCACTTGAAGTCCTTTACAACTAAGCTCTGACTTGGAATAGCTCTACCTCAAGTTTCTTGGTCTTCTCAACCAAGAAGTTGTTCTCAAATCTCAATGCTCCAATAGTCTGATTAGCTTCATCAAACTTTGTGGAAAGCTCTTCTCGATCAAGTTCCACATCACTCAGCTTCTTGGTGGCTAGCCTATATAGTTTCTTATGCTTCTTAAAAACCTTATACAACTTTTCATAGGCTGTATGGATATCATCTTGATCGTCCATTTTCTTGAACTTAGAATCCACCGAGTCCTCTTCATCATCTACATCTTTAACAATCCCCTCAGTAAGATTTACAGTGGTAGTGAAGGCATTTAGGATTCCATCATCCTCGTTATCAAAATCATCCTCAGGCTCTGTGTCACTTAAGGTTGCAGCAAGTGCCTTGCTCTTCCCAATGGTCTTGAGATACGTAGGGTATTCTTGTTTCATGTGATTGAAGCCTTGACATCCAAAGCACTTTGGTCCTGAGGGAATAATGTACTGGCCGCCACCCCTAGCATCCTTCTTCCCTTTATCTTGGCTCTTGAATTGTGAAGAACTGGATTGTTTTTGGCCATTGTCGAATTCTTTCGCATTGGCATTCTTCATGAACTTCTTGAATTGCCTAGTGTTATAGGATTTCATCTTGGAATTTTCATCATTAGAAGACTCATCGGTATCACTGCTTTTGGCCTTCATTGCCATGCTCTTACTCTTACTTTATTTCTCAATCCTAGACAAACCCAATTCATAGGTCTGCAAGTTGCCAACCAGCTCTATTAGAGGAATTCGATCAATGTCCTTTGATTCTTCAATGGTAGTGATCTTGGCATGGAATCTCTCTGGAAGAGATCTGAGCACTTTTCTCACAATCTTGGATTCAGGAATGGTTTTCCCAAGATTAAAGGCTGAGTTCACTATGTCCTTGAGCTTAGCATAGAACTCATCGAATGACTCATCCTCCTCCATCTTGATCTCTTCAAAACTTGTAGTAAGCCTCTGAAATTTCAAGTCCTTGATAGCCTTAGTTTCTTTATAGGTTGTCTTCAGTAAATGATATTTTCTTGAACTCCTCATTCGTGACTGCACTAAATAACGCATTCAATGTCCTGCTGTTGAAATTTGCCGCCTTGATCTTAGCATCATTCCAATCGGCCGGCACTTCCTTTGGCTTGGTCCAGCCTATCTCCACAGCTTGCCACATTTTCTCATCTAAAGATTGCAAGAAAGCTCTCATGCGTACTTTCCAGTATACATAGTTAGTGCCACCAAATAAAGGAGGTATAATAAGAGACAGTCCTCTATCCATGACAAACAGGGGTCAATGGATCACACAACAAAGATTAATCCTAATCAGTGTACCTGCTTTGATATCACTTGATAGGCCAAGAATGTATTGAACCCTTGTGATAAATTAACCAATTAATTAGTTAAGTGAATTAATTAAGTTAATTAACATGTAATACGTGTGGTAGCACAAATAAATCACCAACTAAAGTAAATATGCATCGGAAAATAAAATTGACATAGTGATTTATTTATGAATGGGGAAAACTTCCAAGGCAAAAAACTCCACCAGGTGATTTTAAGGTCACTACTCCCAAAAATCCACTATTATCACAACAAGCGGTTACAAGTAAAAGAATTCTAGTACCTTATACCAACCTAATGTTGAACCCTTACCTCAATACCCAATTGGACTTGTTCTATAGTAACAATCTCTCTTTTTCAATGCACGGCTCTTAGAATGTGATTAACCAATTTGATGCACGGATCCAAGTACGTGACTAACCACCAACTTGAGAAAAATGTTGGCTGCAAAGTTCTTCAGTTCATCAATACAATGAAGATCACGAAGCTCTTTGGTTACAAAACCCTACAGTGTACAAACGTAGCAGCTTCTTGAAGAGAAAGATGAACTAGGACAAATTGTCTCCGGTCACAATATGCTTGTGAAAAACCTTTGCATTAACTGTGACGGCCCTTAAAATAATTCTTATATATATATTTAGGGTTATGAGAAAAGAAAACCCAAACATGTATACATGGATTGGATGAAAATCAGAATTTCTTAAATCTCGATAGATAGCTTATCTATTGAGCAGCTATCGAGCATCGGGCTTAAACAGCCTTTTAAATCTCGATAGATACTATCTGTTGAGCTAGCTGTCGAGTTTTAAAATCCAGCATTTCTTCACTTGATTATTGGATAGACTTGCATGGTTTTAACACTTGAACTTGAAACCTTATTCCTTGAAGTATTAAACACATCCTAGATCTATCCAATTACAAGTAAAATGTGTTTTGTGAAAGGATTAGCCAATTCTACATTGACATATATTCCTAACATGAATCACATATGTCCTAACAGATGTTATTAGTGAGTATAGACGAGAACCAATAAAAAATTGGTCACAATAACAATTTGTAAAAATGTTGTAAACTAGTTTGTAGATATAACATTACTCAATATTATGGGTACTTCAAGGTGAATTTTTGTTGTCATTGTTTTGTGTGTAAGCGTGGGAGGGGGAGTGGGGTTTCAAAAGAAAATGCTGCATTGAATGTAACAATACATGCTGCACATTGTCCATAATATAATGCATGCATGGATACAAGAATTTAAGAGTTAAAAGGGTATACTTGTAGTAAAATCCAAAGCTCAAGATCGTCTAGTTACAACTTAACATTTTTTTTTTTTTTTTTTTTCCAAAGGTCCACCTGGGGGCCTAGCCACCGAAGAAGCCCAACGAGGCAACGAGTAAGATTCGGCCATTATTCTTTCTGGCGCATCTCGTCTCATGTGGCCCAAGCCCACTTGAAGAGATTTCTTTTGGGGAACTTTTGGAAGCGTGGTTTGGAGATCTAATGAAGGATTTTTGGCACTTTGGAGCACATGCATTTCCATGAGTCCATGATGTCTCACGTATATGTCCAAAATTAAGAAACGAATCTATGCTATATGAAATTTTCATTTCAAGCTAATTCCTTGTTTCATATGCACCTCTCTATGCACAAAGTCATTACGGATTTAGGAAAAAAAAAGCGTCTGAAATTGTGAGTGGACAGCATATTGTAATTATCTTTAAAAAAAATGTTAAAGTTTCCAAAGCTAATTTTTTGCTGGTTTCAAAAATTTGTGTAAGATTCTTATAAGAGATAGCTAAAAGTCTTGTTGCTCAATTGGCACCCCTAGTGTCTCCAACAAAAACATCCAGGATTCAAGGCTCCCTTCCCTATTGTAATTATGGAATTATCAATAAGAGAGAGAGAGAGAGAGAGAGAGAGAGAGAGAGAGAGAGAGAGAGAGAGAGAGAGAGAGAGAGAGAGAGAGAGAGAGAGAGAGAGAGAGAGAGAGAGAATTTTGCATATGGATGACATATATATATATATATATATATATATATATATATATAATGACAAAGCAAAGCATGACTAAGAGTTGGCTTTTTGTTGATTGAAATGACACAGCGTATTCTCATTCTTGAGACCATGTAAACTTGGTTTGATATTGTCGGTTTCTAGAATTTGTAGTAGAGTCAATGGATTGCCTTTTTCGGTTTTCGTTGCTTGGCATTATCATTACATTAGCATGAGTCAGAAATCGATAAAAAGCGGGAGCAATTTGGTTAGGATAACGATAAATCAATTCCCAGTATTTCTCTACAAAACAAGAGGAAGTTCACAAGAAGTTACAACAAACACCCTCTCTCTATTCTAAATTCAAAATCAGGGTGATTTGTTTTTGGGTCAGTGGTGTTAAGGAGTTCTATCATCCAGCCAAGCCCTTTTCACAGCTTTCTTTCTCCAGCTCACGTGCAATTGAAACCACTCAGGTTCTGAGACCATTCATCATTAGATCATCACTCCAAGTTCCATATTGGGCCTGACTATCGAGACTCTGGAATGAAGGATGCTTCACATATGAGCTTGGAACCAAAATTTCTTGTTAAACAACCAAGCAGGCTCTTGTGCATATTTAGGCATTGTAGTGAAAACTATGTTTACTGAACGTTAGTCTCCACTCTCATTTACTTAGTCGAGAAGTGAGATCAAGGAAGATATCTTCCCTGCAGGGGATTGTGGGACCACCTATGGGATGATTATATTCATATTCTTCTTTAGCTTGACTTAGCAAATCTTGGAATAAAGGCTGGCTCAAGTATGATATTGGAACCACAAATCTCGTCTTTTGGGTCTCAATATGGACTGCAAAATAGCCCTTTGGAACATCTATAGCCTTCAAAGCTGCTTGGCTTCCAGTAGTTGAAGACCATTGAAGAGTTTGCATAGCATGAATAATGCCAGGCAAGTGGAAACCCATGATTTTATCTTTCTAGAGGAAAGGGACCAATATCTCAAAGGAATTGCAAGGCTTGTTTTGATCATGAATACAGAGACTTGTGTTTCTTGTCAACCAAAGACGTGTGTATATATAGATGAAATGGTATGCAGAAATTCCTCTCACAGGAATTGAGTGGTGAAAATTGGAGAGGCATATACATGCACTAATGAAAGACATTAACATGAGCAATCACATGGATTTGTCTTCCAACTCATCTTGATAAATCACGTGTGATTGGCCAAAGCTGTTTACTTTTAGAGAAACATCAAGTCCTACCTCTTCTTTGTTGGATGCCAACAGAAAACCCACTAGAAGTCATCATTTATTTGGATAGATTAAATCTCTTCTAAAATTAAGCCTTTGAATTTAGATTAGAGACATTAAATTTAAATTTAGATCAGCATGATGATATGGACAGAATCATTAAATAGAAGATACATCTGAGTTTCAAATATATACCCCTTTTAACTTGTAAAATAAGAAGTTGTGGATAACTTGAATAAAATTTCATTTGGTAGGTATCCAAGCTCAGAATAGATATTTGAAGGGTTTGTACTCATTGTAGTTAGAATTTATTAAACATATAAACCTAAAATGAGCATATCATATCTCTAGACTCTATGCAATGAACAAAAAGGTTCTTCCCCCCCACCCTCCTTTCCAAAGTGAATGAAATCTTTGTTGGTAGACATTTGAGCTTTAAAAACCCTTTAACAAACTCAGTTCAAATGACATATACCCTACTGCTCGTCCCCATCACTACCAAACAAACTTTGAAATGCCAAAACGCTGGTTTACATGATGTTTTTATAGCAAAGAAATCAACAACTTGTAGTCTTTAATATCAGTAAGTTTAACCATATCCCGTGGAAGGCACGTTACAACATAGTAGATATGCTGCAAACAATGTAAAGTGATGTTAACCAAATGGACTCTATTAGTTTCATGGCACATTTTCATAAACCAAGTGAGAACATATAAATTAGGTACGAGGTTATTTGAACCATATATGGATGGTTTTTTGAAACTTTTTTTGTAGAATGAGGTGACATAACAACTTACATTTCAATTATCTTATAGAAATGAGTGCTGTGTGCTATTATTGTTTGTAATGGATACTACTACATCAAATTTTCTAAAGATCATTGTTTAAATGCAAACAAGTATGGTGCCCGTCAATGATTACTCATGAATATATGGCAATCTTAGAGAACAAAATCCATGAGGAAGAAGAAAAATTCTTAAGTCAGATGATCAATTTGTTGCATATTCTCAATGTTGATACCATGTAAACTTGATTTGGCATTGTTAGTTTCTAGAATTTGTACTGGAGTGAACTCATTGATGTTATTTTGGATTGCCCTGCATTTGCTGATTGCTAGGTATTTGTAGTAGAGTCAACTTATTGATGCTAGTATGGCTTTCCTTTTCTTGGTTTTGCTTGCTTGGCATTAACATTACATTGGCATCAGTCAGAAATCAATGAAAAGCAGGAAAGTAAGAAATTTTATTGATATAATGATATATTTATTCCCAGTATTTCTCTACAAAACAAAGAGGAAGTTCACAAGAAGTCACTACAAACTCTTTTGCACTATTCTAAAATCAAAACTGAGTGACTTGTTTTGGATCAATGGTGTTAAGAAGATCCGTCATTCAAAAAATACATTTTCACATCTTACTTCTCCAGCTCAAATGCAGTTGAGACCCTCATTAGATTATCAATCCAGGACTATTGAGGCCTTAGAATGAAGGATGCTACATATGAGCTTCAAACCAAAAATCACTTGCTAAGAATCTAAGCAACTAAGCAGCCTCATGTACATATTTAGGCATTGTAGTCAAAACTGTGTTTGCTAAATGTTAGCCTTCACTCTCATTTAGTTAGTCGAGAAGTGAGATCAAGGAAGATATCTTCCCTGCAGGGGATTATGAGACCACCCATGGGATGATTATATCCATATTCTTCTTCAGCTTGACTTAGCAAGTGTTGGAATAAAGGCTTGCTCAAGTATGATATTGGAATTACAAACCTCTTCTTTTGGCTCTCCCCGACATAGACTGCAAAATAGCCCTTTGGAACATCTATAGCCTTTGAAGCTGCTTGGCTTGCAGTAGTTGAAGACCGTTTAAGAGTTTGCATAGCATGAATAATGCCAGGCAAGCGGAAACCCATGATTCTATCTCTTAGGAGGAAGAAGAGAAAAGAAGATCTCAAAAGGATTTGTAGAACTTGTTTTGTTTGTGCATACAAAGACTTGTGTTGCTTGTAAACCCAATGATATGTGTATATATAGGTAAAATCGCACACAGAAACTTCTCTTTCACAGGATATGAGTGGTGAAAACTTAAAGAGGCATATACATGCACCAATGAAAGACATTAACATTAGAAATCACATGGATTTGTCTTCCATCTCATCATGAGGAATGTGGTGAAACTTTCTAATTTCAGAGAAACATCATGCCCTACCACTTCTTAGATGGCACCCAACAAAGAACCCACTGGAAGTCTTAAGTTATTATCTGGATAGAAGAAATCTCTTCTAAAATTAAGCCTTTAAATTTAGATAAGGGACATGCTATAGACATTCCTTCCTTCTTATTGGGATGATGATATGGACAGGATCATTAGATAGATACATCCAAGTTTCAAATATATGTCTCTTTTAACTTGTAAAATAAACAGTTGTGGATGTAACTTTAATGAAATCTCAATTGGTAGGTTTTCAAGCTCAAAACAAATATTTGAAGGGATTGCACTCATTGGAGTGAGAAATTTTTAAGCATATAAACCTAACATGAGCATATCAAGTCTCTATGCAAGGAACAAGAAGGTTCCTTCTCCCCTCCCCACTATTCGAGTTGAATGAAAGCTCTGTTGGTAGACATTTGAGCTTTGAACTCCAGTTGACAAACTCAGTTCACCTGACCTATATCGTACTTCTTGTTCCCATCTCTACCAAACCAGATTTGAAATTCCAAAATGCTAGGTTACATGAGGTTATAGCAAAGAAATCAATCACTTTTTTTTTTTTTTTTTCTTTTGAGAATAAGAAATCAATCACTTGTAGTCTTCAACATCATAGAAGTTTCACTATAGGGTAATAGTTGTTGCACCTAGTGTGTTACACACTCATGTTTTTAAAACTGAAAACGGTTAAAGTCACGTTTTCAATTTATAAAAACACATATAACACTCTGTTATAAACAATGCCCTTAACAATATATCCAGGGGGGGCCATGTTCCAACATTCTAGAGATGGTGTAAACGATGAACAATACCAAGTCATGTCAACCAAATGGACCTATATTTTCAAGGCACATTTTCATAGACCAATCAAGTGACGAGAAAAATTAGGTAACGAGATTAAATGAACCATATATGGATGGTTTTCTGGACCTTATTTCTTAGAATGGTAAGACATAGAAACTAACATTTCAATTACCATACAGAAATATGGGGTGCTGTGAACTATAATTGTTTGTAATGGATAATTTAATACATCAAATTTTACAAAGATTATTATTTAATGGAGAAAGTTAACGAATGCTCTAAGGACATTTCTTTAATTGCTCTGCAAATAAAGATGCAACCCATCAACAATTACTTATACGGCTACCTTATAGAACAAAATCCATGAAAAAGAACTCTTAACTCATGAACATTATTGAATTAAATTGACTTCACAGTTTACATGAGCCTTAAAATATAAGAACTACTACATATAATTTTTTTTCCCCATCCAAAATTTGTATCTTGGTATATTGTGTCAGAGGGTTAGTGTTCTCAACTACGAATTATGATGTCTTGTTGACCATAGTTCATGGGAATTCAAACAACATGTGAGATCAACAAAAAAATCTTCTGTACATGGGATTGTGAAACCACCCCCATACAATGAATACCAAACTCCTTTCGGCCTAACTAATAGGTTTTGGCATGAAGGCTGCCTCAAGTCTCAAATTAGAATCACGGATGTATTCCTTTTCAATATCTCCTATGTATACAGAAAAGTGGCCTTAGGACACATTAATGGTCTCTGGAGACAAATGAATGCACTGTCGAAAGGAGTTTTAGTAGGTAGTGGATGAAAGTAAATGAATTTTTAATGAAAGAAGTAATGTAGTGTGTGGCTATCCTTGGAATGGCATTATGTATAGACAAAACAAGCGCTGTTAGGCAGTAAACTCATTGATATATTGGTGAAGAGAAAAGGGCAACTGGGTTTGTTTGAGGCCATATGTCATGAGGAATCACATGGTTTTGCCTTCCAACTAATTATTAGATTTGATAGGAATCGTTCTGTTTATTTTTTCTGTTGCAATTCCTCATGTCCTACCGATCAATACAACACAAATAATTGTGGCCCGTTTGAAACTATGTGGATCAAATTTCAGATATGTTATTTCAGCAAACCATTTGTCACCACACTATATGCTTGTTAAGGGATTTCATAGCATTTAGACAATGACACGGTCATTGCAACACAAACATGCAAGAAAAATTAACGGTTCACGTGGTGATGTTTTGAGAAACATACAAGTGAGGAGAGAGTTGGTGGTCATATGAACTAGGGCCTAATTTTGAAGGGTTGCTTGGTTGAATGGAAGCACCAAACCAGCAAGCAAGCAATCCGTGGTTTAAAGAAACATTTTCATGTCTGTTGGCTAATTCTCTTTTACACAACTTAAATCTTCCTTGCATTTCACAAGACTCTCCTATGCTTCTTTTTTCTTTTTCTTTTTTTGGTTGATTACATGAAAATTCTGATACAGAAATGAGACTGATATCGAACTTAAATATATGGCTCTGTTCTATAATAATAATTATAATCATACTAAAGGCTTTGTAAAACAGGAAGTTTAATTTTTGCATCAGTAAATGATTAAATGTTCTTGTGTTATAGCTTACAAGTGCCTTTATTACATTATAACAAAGGCAATTAAGTAAACATACATATAATTGTTTAGGAGCTCAAATGGATTGTCCCCCTTCCCCTTCTCAAAAAAAGAAAAAGAAAAAAGGATTGTCCCCAAAATTTATCAATACGGCCTGTGAGGTTTGAACATCGACATATAGAGATCAAAACTAATGATATAAGAACAAAAAGCATGTATGCTATTGTATACATACATGCTATTGACGATCACAGATTCACAATATCATGTGATTAAATAAAATAATAAAAAGAGAGAGAACAATAACATTTTTTTTTTTTTTTTTTAATGAAAGTGCAAAACATTCTTGCTATAAACAAAAACCAAACCCAAACCCAAACCAACATATCACACTGTGGCCAATAATCAAACACAGAAACATTATGCAAACTTATCGAGAGCAATAATCATAATCAGTTAAGAGAAGGGCATAAAAAAGACAGGCGCTTAGCCAAAACGCAATTCCCAACAAAAATGAAGTCAAATGAAGAAAATATTGATGGAACAGAGGCCAACTGCGTACAAAAACTTTCTGAGAGAAATCATCACTAATATAAAACATGCCCAACTCAAATCAATTTCGAAAAAGCAATAAATATTTTCGAATAGTATGTTTTGGAACCATGAAAACTGTTGGAGTGAAAATTCACTTTCAGTTTGGGTAGTTCGTCTAGAGATGTTGATGGAAGATGTTTTCAAAGGGGTGGCGTCGGATGATCCAACAAGCCTGCAAAAGAGAGAAGGACAATCGGAGGGGATACCAGTGTGGCACCAGCCTAAAGGTCCCCAATGCTTAAATCAAGACTCTTTAGAGTATAAATATATATCATATGTTGAGAGTCCCAAAAGCGTACGGAAAGAGTACCACTATCTGTGGAGACAGGTTGCCTTCTGTATGTGAATTTTCCAGCTATTAGCTATCTATCGATTAATGCTGTGCATTTATTTGATTGACGTAACATTTGACCCATTTAATGTGATAACAGTTATTCATATGTTGGTCATTATTCTTCTATAAATGTTGGTCATTAAATAAATAAAAATTCAAGTATATATATATATATATATATATATAAATATAATATAAATCATAAAAAACACAATCATATATTTAACACTATTTTTCTCAAAAAAAAAAAATATATTTAACACTATATATAAAATTAGAGAGAGAGAGTTTGAATGATTTTATATTTACGAGCCTTTTTTTTTTTTTTTATAACTAAAAACAATTCAAATTTATAAGTCATATATATATATATATATATATATATTAATAGGTAAAGTTTAGAGGAAATTCAATTAGATTCTATAATTAAAGTCCAATTTTGCGTCATGTGTCCTAAATTATTTATTTTTAGAGAGTTTTATTTCTTAATTTTTGAATCAAATGTGGGACCATATCATAAATATTCATTCAAGTGAGTTATTGTATACAAAAACGAAAGAGTTTAGAGTTAATGAACATAAATTTTTTTTTTAAAGGAAAATTTTCATTTTTTACCTAAAAACATTCTTATATGACTTTTTAAAGAGTTAAAAAAAATATAAGAATGACTATAATAATATTTAAATTATATATGTAAGAATTATACTATGCATCTTAATGTGTAACTTTTAAGTATATTCATGTATATGCATGGGATTATATAAGCTAGTGTTAATAAATGGCTAGCAACTGAGTGGCAACGAAAAACAAAAATGACAATTAAGCTATTCAATAACCAGAAAATTAGAGAGAGGAGTTAGCAATTAAGTTTCTTAAGAATAAAGTGAAAAAAGAAACTTAAATAGAATTCTTTCATAAAAGCTGGAAAAAATAGAGGAGGGAATGTCAGAAACATCAATTTAGCTTTTCAATAAGTGGGGAAAAGAGAGATGATAAGTAGAGAGAATGCATTCCAAAGCTTTTACCCAAAGCACAACGAAACCATGGTATATTCAAAAGTTTAAAAATAAATAAGTACAATCTCATAAAAATACAAATTTTCTCTCCTTAATATCCAAAACACAAAAATCATATCTCAAATTTTATAATGGAAGGAAAAAATAATGAAAAAAAATAAATTGTCTACAAATATAGCGAATTTTAGCCTTGTCAATCACTTCTACCTTGGATAGGCCATTTCTAATTGGAAACACAAAAAATAGAAATAAGGCATAGGTTTAGGTTTAGGTTTAGGTTTGGTACCAAATAAACTAAAATATTACAAATCCTAAAATGCAAGGTTGTTCTTACTTCTATTCCATGAGAAACCAATTTCTTATGCAGTTCCACTAGTGTAACAATTCCTGAATTGTCAATGCTCATCATGTTTTTCTTAACAGGAATTCAATCTGATCAATAGTGATAAAATTAGAACAAAAAAAATCAACGTTGGTACTAGATGTCCAAGTGTATAACACTTACTAGACATGTCATGGATTAATATTTGCATCCTTTTGCTTTCTCTTAAATTTATTTTCTTCTTCTATCATCCACCTTATTATCTTGTGATAAGTAACATACATAGATTCAGTACAAAATGAACCACTTCTCGTTGTAGTTTTAATGGTCATTGGATATTAACATATGCCAAAACCTTTAAATTTCCTAGCAATATTGATTTAAGGAAAACTATCACTTTCACGAAAATTCTAGCAAGAACATCCTTAAAAAAATTACCAAAAATGACAACATATCAATGTAATATATAAAGACAAGTACATTTCTTTGGTGGACTTAAAGTGGCACTATAAGAAAAAATTGTAGCAGTGGAAATAACAACTCCAATGAAGCCTACTCAAATGTAAATGTTAATGTCAACTCCATTATTGCTTTTGCAATTGCATTTTGTTTCTGTTCATGAGTTCCAAAAGAGTGAGACCTGGATAAACTAAAGTAGCTAGATCACATTGCATTTTTTATTGTATTCTTCACCATGGTTTTGAGAGTGTTTTTGTTGGTTTATGGGAACTAATTTTGTTGGCACTTGAGATCTTTGATGGCACATTACTAATAAAATTAACTGGGAAAACTGAAGAATATGAGAGATAAAATAATAAAAAAAATGAATAAATAAAAAAGTAGAAAGAAATAACTTACTTTAGAGGGAATTTCCAAATTTGCAAAAGTGAGGTAGAACAATTGCAAATATATATATATATATATATATATATATATATATATATATATATATATTATATATATGGATTATATGGTTACTAATATTGAAAAATTCTGCATTTAAAAATTTTCCATTATGGTTATGTAATTATGTTTCAACTTTTATTGTTATATTTATGTATACAAATATGTTTAACACATATTCCAAGAGTTTTTTAACCAATTTTTTTTTAGAAGAGTTCTTATGAAGTTGGGCAATTACTACTGATGGTGTCACAAAAAACATCAACTCCTGAACTCGTCCATATGGCTCGTCCAACGAAAGACAAGCTAGGGCAAACCAGATAGGCGAAATGATCGTTCCAAGCGTCCTGGCTAACCTCGTCCGTCTTTGGACGGACGAGATCCCATGGGAATCTTATCCATCCTTCATCATTTGGACAAGGACAAGCCGTCCTAGATAGTCTCGTCCGTCCTTAATGAAAGATGGACGAGTTCACCGGATTGAACTACTAAGTGCCAAATTCTACATTAACTACTATGGAACGAGCCGTCCAACTGAGGTAACTTCCATAACGGTTATGGAAGTTATCCCCAATTTTCCGGACTCCTCGATATTAGGAACGGTTATTAAACAGATAACCGTTCCACACATACTATATAAAGATTCTTCGATGAAGGGTAAGGCATTTAGACATTTTTATTTTAAGAAAATACTCATTCCTTACAAAGAATTCCAAGTTCACTAACTTCACCATCAGAGGACTTTTGGTCGGTCCCCACCAGTCTCCTTTGATTCAGTGTTCTTGTTTACAGGATATAGCTCAAAGATCATCATCGTTCGAGACTTGTCAACCTACTGATATCCAAGGAACTATCAGTTGGCGCCGTCTGTGGGAACAGATTGTTTTACAGTTTACTTCTCCGTGACAAAAGGTTGATGGTTCGGACTAGATCGAGGGCTACTAGCCCAGGCCATCAGGGAAGCAGCAACCCTCATCGCGATCGCCAATCTGCACTGGTCATGCAGACATCATCTGTCCAACATGCGCAATCTATGGCGGCCGCTATGGCGGAGTTGACTCGCCAAAACCAAGAGTTAAGAATGGAGATTAATATGAGGAGGCAGACACGTGAAGAACGTGAAGAAGGAGGACAAACACAGAGTCATGGTGATAGAGAGAATACTGAAATTGGAAGTCAGTTCAGAGGCACCACTTCACGAATGGTACCACACTTGAAAGAAGAAATGGACCAAATGAAGAAAGTCATGGAGGAAATGAAAGAGAATATGAGAAGGGCGAATCTGATAGAAGATTTGGTTCACAGAACTGATTCCCTCTTTACGGCTTCCACCAATGGTCACCCTCTACCATCAATGTTCAAGTTGCCTTCTCTAGATTCGTATGATGGAACACGCGACCCGTTTGATCACATAGCCACCTTTAAGACTACCATGCATCTTCAAGGGGTGCCTGACGAAATAATGTGTAGAGCCTTCCCTACCACCCTCAAAGGTCCAACGCGAGTTTGGTTCAGCAAAATACCCCCGAATTCGGTAAGTTCTTTTGAAGAGTTGAGCAAGTTGTTCGTTAACAATTTCATTGGGGGACAAAGGCACAAGCGTTCCTCGTCCAGCTTGTTGACCATAGAGCAGGGGGAGAACGAGAGCTTGCGGTCATTCATCACCCGTTTCAACAGAGAAGCCCTGAGTGTGAATGAAGCAGATGATAAGCTCCTATTGGCGGCCTTCCATAATGGGGTGAATTCGGATTTGTTTATACATAAACTCTATGAAAAAAAGCCCCAGTCCATGGCCGAACTTGTCCATTCGGCTCAAAATTTTATGAATGCAGAAGACGCGATCATTGCTAAGAAGAGGAAGAGGTCTGAAAGAGTAGACGCAAATCCCAATCGCCATCCCGAGCAAGGCCCTCGTCCAAAGAAAGGACGGACAGAAGAAAGGAAAGACCGAGATAGTAAGAAGCTAGGTTCTTCAGCACGGAACCAGCAATATACCCCTTTGAACATCCCACTTGAGCAGGTCCTTATGCAGATCAAGGATGATCCTTCCTTGAAATGGCCGGAGAAAATGAAGGGAGATCCCAATAAGCGCAATAGGAACAAGTATTGTCCTTCCATAGGGATCATGGTCATGATACAAGCGAGAGTTTCGATTTAAAGCAGCAAATTGAAAATCTTATAAGGCAAGGGAAGTTGAGAAGTTTCCTTGGACGAGACCACAGGGACGAGAAACAGAAAGGGAAGATGGAAGAATCATCACAACCACCACTCGGAGAAATAAAAGTCATTATAGGGGGAAGTTCAACAGGCCAGTCATCCAACTCCAAGAAAGCATACTTGAAGGTAGTACAAAGCGTCCAACTTTTTGGATGGTCACCGAGAGCAAGGTCCATGGACGAACAAGCAATCACCTTCAAGGACGAAGACGCTGAGAGAATTCATCACCCCCATGATGATGCTCTCGTCATCTCCTTATTAATTGCTGACTACACAACTAGAAGAGTGCTTATGGACAATGGAAGCTCGGTAGACATTTTATATTATCCATCTTTTCAGCAGATAAGGTTAGGACGAGACCAACTCCGTCTAGTAAACTCTCCCCTAGTAAACTCCCCCTAGTAGGTTTTGGTGGAATGAAGGTGCAACCCGTGGGTACTATTTCCTTATCCGTGGTAGTGGGGGTATACCCACGACAAATCACCAAGGATGTGAACTTCCTTGTGATAGATTGTCCATCCTCCTACAACGCCATAATTGGAAGACCAACTTTGAATAGTTGGAAGGCTGTTACCTCTACTTACCACCTATCAGTCAAGTTTCCAACAGAACACGGAGTAGGGCAGGTATAAGGGGACCAACTAGCGGCAAGAGAATGTTACCTGGCCATGTTGGCCATGGATGAACAAGTTTAAGCCATGAATATTGAAGAAAAGAGAGTTGTAGTAGAGCCTACCGAAGCATTGGAAGATATTTCCTTGGATGAAGATAACCCTGAGAGGTGTACCAGGGTCGGAGCAAATCTAGAAGAGAAGATTAAGAAGGACCTCGTCCAGTTTTTGAAGAAAAATATTGATGTGTTTGCGTGGAGTCATAAGGACATGCCGGGTATAGACCCTAGTGTCATTACCCACTGTCTGAATGTATTTCCTTCCTCCAAGCCTGTGCGGCAAAAGAAGAGGGTGTTTGCCCCTAAGAGAGATGATACTATCAAAGACGAGGTTTAAAAGTTGATGGTGGCGAAGTTTATTCGGGAAGTGTACTACCTAGATTGGTTGGCCAATGTAGTAATGGTCAAAAAGACAAACGGCAAGTGGAGAATGTGCGTAGATTTCACTGACTTGAACAAGGCTTGCCTCAAGGATAGTTATCCGCTGCCACGCATTGACCAGTTGGTAGACTCAACTACGGGCCACAAGTTGCTTAGCTTCATGGATGTTTTTTCTAGATACAATCAGATAAGGATGGACGAGACAGACCAAGAGAAGACATCCTTTGTCACCAGTCAAGGCTTATTATGTTATAAGGTGATGCCATTTGGCTTAAAGAACGCAGGGGCGACATATCAGAGATTGGTCAACCACATGTTTGGCCTGCAGATTGGGCGAAATGTGGAAGTCTATGTAGATGACATGCTGGTGAAGAGTCAGGACGAGGGAAGGCATCTAGACGACCTGCAAGAGACATTTGACACACTGAGACAGTATCACATGAAGCTGAATCCTGGCAAATGTGCTTTTAGAGTATCATCCGGGAAATTCCTTGGCTTTATGGTCTCCCACAGGGGAATTGAAGCAAATCCTGATAAAATTCAAGTAATACTGGACATGAAGCCTCCGCAAAATACCAAAAAAATCCAATCCCTTATTGGACGAGTTGCTGCACTCAACAGGTTTGTCTTTAAAGCCACTAACAAATGTTTATCATTTTTTAAGGTTCTTAGAAAAGCATTCGAATGGACAGATGAGTGTCAGAGAGCTTTCGAAGATTTGAAGGCATACCTTACCATGGCTTTGTTGCTGAGTCCGTCAGTGGTGGGAGAGGAGTTATATTTATACTTAGCGGTAACCCCGCATGTCGTGAGCTCAACATTGATAAGAGAAGAAGATAAAGTGCAAAGACCTGTGTACTATACGAGCAAGGCATTGAGGGGAGCGGAAGGACGGTATCCATAAATGGAGAAATTAGTCTTCACATTGATCACCGCTTCTAGGAAGCTGAGGCATTATTTCCAAGCACATGTCATTAATGTCATGACAGATCATCCGCTCAAGAAGGCAATGAATAGACTGGAAGTTGCAGGACGATTAATCCAGTAGGCTGTAGAGCTCAATGAGTTCGACATTAGATATCAACCAAGGCATGCCATAAAAGCTCAAGCACTAGCAGATTTCATTGCGGAGTTTACCCCAAGTCATGATAAGACAGAAGACAGTAAGAGATGGGTCGTCCATGTGGATGGTTCGTCTACACGGCATGCAGGTGGAATTGGTGTGGTCCTACAATCCCCAGAAGGAGACAAACTGAAACATAAGGTTCATCTACAGTACCAAGCAACTAACAATGAAGTCGAGTATGAAGCCCTTCTCAAAAGGCTAGAATTGGCTAAGTCTGTGGAAGCCAAGTCTATACTTGTCCTGGGGGATTCTCAGTTGATCATGGGGCAAGTAAATGGGATGTATGAAGCGAAGGAAGAACGGATGAGGAAATACCTTAGTAGGGTGATGCGCCTTATGAAAAGATTTGAAAAATCTGACTTCGTTCAAATCCCAAGGGAGGAGAACGTGGAAGCTGATACCATAGCAAAAGAAGCCTCAATGAATGAATCTATGGATGAATCTGATGAAGTTCAGTATATCCCAAGTATAGATATCCCGAAAGTACAACAGGTGGATAGTAGAGGAAATTGGATGACCCTGATTATATCATACTTGAAAGAGGGACAACTACCAGAAGAGAAGGATGAAGCCAGGAAGTTGAGGGTGAGATCGGCTAGGTACGTCCTTATAGACGAAGTGCTATACAAGAGAGGCTTTTCTCAACCTTATCTTAGGTGCTTAGCTCCGGACGAAGCAAACTATGTACTGAGAGAAGTTCATGAAGAAGCATGTGGTAATCACTCAGGAGCCAGGTCACTTGTCCACAAGGTCGTCTGTGCAGGGTATTACTGGCCAAACATGCAAGTTTATGTTAAAGCATACGTTAAGGTCTGCGTCTAGTGCCAACGGTTTAGTAACGTCCCCAGACAACCATCAGAATACCTCACCCCGATGGTGGCACCGTGGCCCTTTGCACAATGGGGACTAGACATTTTGGGTCCCTTCCTTTTGGGCACAAGGTAGATGAAGTTTCTAGTGGTGGGCATCGATTATTTCACCAAATGGGTGGAAGCTGAACCGTTAGCAAATATCATACAACAGAATGTAAAAAATTTCGTGTGGAAGAATATTGTGTGTAGATTTGGAGTGCCGAAGGTATTGGTGTCTGATAACGGACGACAATTTGACAATGCACTCTTCAGGGACTTTTGCTTACACTTTGGAATTCAAAACCATTATTCCTCGCCTGCACACCCCTAAGCCAACGGCCAAGCTGAAGTTGCAAACTGATCCTTGTTGAAAATCATCAAGACTCGGCTTGAGGAGGCAAAGGGAGTATGGCCAGATAAGTTACCAGGAGTTTTATGGGCGTACAGGACCACAGTGAGAACCCCTACGGGGGAGACTCCTTTCAAGCTAGCCTATGGAAGCAATGCAGTCATACCTGCAGAAGTACATATGGCCAATCACAGGGTGATGATGTATCAAGACAAGGATAATGAGGAGCAATTCCGTTTGAACCTCGATCTGATAGACGAGGTAAGGGCAGACGTAGAACACAGGTTAGCAAAGTACAAGAACCTCATGGCTAGGCAGTATGATGCGATGGTGAAGCCAAGGCATTTCAACATAGGAGATCTCATCCTGAGAAAGGTCTCTTTGTCAACTAAAAACCCAGCACATGGGAAGTTGGGCCCAAATTGGGAAGGACCCTATAGAGTTATCAACTGTAAAAGGCAAGGATCCTACTACTTGGAGGCCCTGGACGGGAGAAAATTGGAACATCCTTAGAATGTGGAGCACCTGAGGAGGTACTATCAGTAAAAGTGAACCTATGGACGAGTTTGGACCTTGTCCGTCTACTTACGTTCTACTTATGTTTGATGCTGTTTGTGTTTGATACTACTTATGTTTGATGCTGTTTGTGTTTGAAACTACTACCTTATTATTTATTATGGTTGTGTCATGATTATGAACGAAGTTATGAAGTTTGTACTTATTAAATAAAAATGCATTAGTATGCATGTGCCTTATCTGTAAACAATATTTATGTTATGTACAAAATGTTGTGTGAATTTTACATCTCCATGATATTTTCATCCAAGCCAACCCACAAGGGGATTGAAAGATTCAAGACTAATAAATTCTCTAGACGCAAAGATGTAACGTCTAAATTTTCTTGCGTAAAACAAGGAAAAAACCTTAGGTACACTCGTCCAACTCATGGATGAGGAAAAGCCTTATATAGCATTTTCATCCAAGTTAAAGGCGAGAATCAAAAGCCAACTAAAACAATCCAAACTCTGGACGAGAGAAAAGTTAGGCAAAATAAATTGGATGGTATGTAAAATCAGCTTGTAAGTCTTAAGACGAATAAAGCTGAATAAAAATACTACCTGCAAAGACGAGTTAGACTAACAAATAATATGAAGAATATATATATTTTCACCATGGACGAGCCAAAGCTGGAGTTGAATTGAATAGCACAACAGCACTCGTCCATGCAAAGAAAATGAGACTTCATTCATTTAAAGGGTGGACGTCCTATGTCCAAAAGCCCTTGTTTAGTCAAAAAACTAAAATGATTGTTTAAAAACCCCGTCCTAAAACCATGGACGAGGCCAGTGTACTTTGGTTACATAAGAAGGTCCCAAAACAGAGGACCAAACAAAAACCAAATAAAAGGAAAACAAACAAAGATTGCTTTAAGTGTGAAGGTCTCGTCCTTAAGTAGAGGGAGCATTGGCATTGGGGTCGTCTTAGGGTGGCTAAGTGCTGGCATCGTCCTCCACATTGACGTCATCAGAGCCGGTCTAAATAAGAGAGCTGGTGGCAGCAGCAAGGTTAAGTTTGATTGAGCTAAAGTCAACTTTAGGGAAGTTCTCAATAGCATCCATTCTGAAATCCTCAAAACTAGCTGCATAATTACGATCCAGGGTGTCCGTATACACTTTGGATGACTTGAATTTAGCCGCAGCGTCCTCTTTTGCCTTGGAGAGACGAGTACTTAGCTCGTCGTTCATCTTTTGCAAATGGTCAGTGCAGGTATCTTTCTCCAGTGCATCAGTCCTTAGCTCCTTGATCAGCTTTTTATGCTCAGTGACTTCCTCCTTAACTTTTACAACAGCCTCAGCCCATTTTTTGCAGTCAGCATTCACTTCTTGAATCCTCGTCTCCAACAAGACCCTCGTCTTGTCCAGTTCTGTTGCCTGTCTGGACATTGCCATAAACTTTGACATGGCCTATGAATAGGTAAAGAACATAGGATGGTTAAATGAAGAAAGGTTGTTAAATGAACAAGGACGAGAAATGAATATTAACATACCTTAAAGAGGTCATGGACGCCAGAATGCTCAAACTCCTTTAAACCCATGTTATAACACATGTTTATGTCTTCGTCCAAGACAGCCAACTGAAAACGTTCCCAAGCTAGATCTTCATTTTCAATGATGTTCGTAGAGGGCTGGGACGAGCCAGGTGCAGTTGACTTGGACAAAGGAGTCTTGGACGGAGGAGTCTTGGACGGTGTGGACTCGACTGGAGTGGACGAGTCCACATCAACTATCTGGATGGAAGGCTGAGACTGTGGAGGTTTAGACTTAACCACCTTGGACGAATCGTGCTTCACTCTTTTGTCTCGACGGCTGGGGAGCCCTTCTAAATCAATGTTTTTTGGCAAGAACTTTCTTTTATCCCCAGCCGTAGGACGTACTTGAACCTCAGGATGATCCTGGGACTGAGCCTCAGGACGTTTTCCCTCACCCACAACTTCTTTCCCTTTGTTTTCTTTCATTGTTGACATTACTAAAATGAGATAATAAGCAGATCAGGAATGTGTAACATAGAACTTTCAAAAAATTAAAAATAATAATAATAATAATAATAAAAAAAAAAAAAAAACAAAACAAACAAAAAACCCTTAGCTTAAAACTTACTTTTGCGCACAGTAACCTCGTGTGCAATAGCTTCGTCTGATGGCTCAGGACCCAAACCCCACTTGGCAAGATGTCTAAGAGTGACAAGAGAACGAAAGCTCCTATCTGTATGAAGACGAGCCCTGTGGACGCAGTCACGATGAAATTTGCTTAAAGACGGACGCTTGGCGGCTACAACACAATGAGTAAACAAAGGTTAGAAATTGTAAACAGATCAAATAGAAAGAGAAAGATAAAAATAAACAAGGGGAAAGGACGTACCTTCTGGACGAAGGTTCCCTAAGTCCCCAGTATAAGGAGGAAAGGGATCCTTGCCAATGTCCACAGGATTCCCTACCCAAAAGCCAGAGACAAAGATGAATTCCATCTTCCATTTTCTATCAGACGAAGCTAGGGACTTGATTAACCTACAATCATTCCCCCTAGCAGTGAACTGGTAAAAACCCTCAGACTGACTTATTTCAGAAGGCTTATAACAATAAAGGAACTCGTCCACAGTAAGAGGACGATCCCCACCAAAAACTTTCTTCCACAAAATTTGCATGGAGATAACTAATCTCCACGCATTAGGATTAAATTGACAGACACCTAAACTTAACTTGACCAACAACTCTCTAGCAAAGGCATTTAATGGAAACCTAAGGCCACCCAGGAAATAAACTTCATAGATGCCTATTCCAAAACGTGAATCACAACACCACTCTCCACGGACGGGCAGCCTAGGGTTAAACTCGTCCGGAATTTCATACCAAGATTTAAGATTATTTAATCTTTGTTCATCCGTCTTAGAATGAACGCCTACTGCATAACTAAAGACGGTCTCCTCCTCGTCTATCGGATTGGACGGAGGGACGTTGGACGGGGAGCCAGCTTGAGAGCCAGAAGCTCTTCTAAGTTGTTCCTGGACGACTTCAATAGGGAGCCCAGGGGCCCTAGAAGAATAATTCTCGTCTGTACATCCTCCACTACCGTCACTAGAACTGCTAGAACTAGACCTATCACTACTATCCTCATAGTACTCGTCTATAGCCTTATCAAGGCTATCAGTGGACGAAGAAGCAACTGACATTTTTGACAAGAAACTCAGAACCTAAAGACGGAGAGAAGAAGAATACCTGGCTCTAAACGGAAGAAGACTCTAGACGCAGAGAAACTCCTAGACGAGGCTCTAGACGATGGATGTCAAGAAAGAAAATCTCTGAAATGAGAAGGGTTAAGGGAGGCATTCCAATATTTATAGGATGTTGACCTGGGCATTTGAAACGACTCTACTAATACGAAAATGACACGTGGTATCTACCTCGAAAAACTAAATCGACGGGATTAGTCGCCAATAAAAAAATAACACGTGGTGCATTGATTTATTAACCAATTATATACGTCCAAGGACGTGTCGGCAGCTCACCCAACTCATTGGACGACCCACATGGACAAGGGGACAACTGATGGTGTCACAAAAAACATCAACTCCTGAACTTGTCCATATAGCTCGTCCAACGAAAGACAAGCTAGGGCAAACCAGACAGGAGAAGCGATCGTCCTAAGCGTCCTGGCTAACCTCGAATCTTATCCATCCTTCATCATTTGGACAAGGACAAGCCGTCCTAGATAGTCTCGTTCGTCCTTAATGAAAGATGGACGAGTTCACCGGATTGAACTACTAAGTGCCAAATTCTACATTAACTACTATGGAACGAGCCGTCCAATTGAGGTAACTTCCATAGCAGTTATGGAAGTTACCCCCAATTCTCCAGACTCCTCAACATTAAGAATGGTTATTAAACAAATAACGATTCCACACATACTGTATAAGGATTCTTCGATGAAGGGTAAGGCATTTAGACATTTTTATTTTAAGAAAATACTCCCTCCTTACAGAGAATTCCAAGTTCACTAACTTCACCATCGGAGGACTTTTGGCCGGTCCCTATCGGTCTCCTCTGATTCAGTGTTCTTGTTTACAGGATATAGCCCAAAGATCATCATCGTTCGAGACTTGTCAACCTACTGATATCCAAGGAACTATCAACTACAAATTGATTTTTTTTTTTTTTTTCATAATTCGCACTTGTTGTAGTTACATATAAGTTAAAAATTTTTTTATTAGTTTAATAGTTAAATTGTAGAAGGGAGATTTGAACTTTGGACATCACCATTGAAAACACCAGGAAAGAGAAACCAATTGAGTTATAAGGCTATCGGGATTTAGAATTTTGTTTTAAATAACAATTTACAAGAGATTTTTTTTTTTTTTTTTTTTTAATTCAAATCTATAATTTGTTTGTTTAACTTTACTTCACCCTCTAATGTGGAATCCACCCTAGAGGAAATATATTTAATTTTTTAATATAAATATTTTAGAAATTATGTTTATCCTACCTTTTCTTGGGAAGGTAGATATATTTAAGATGTTTCTTGTTATATATATTCGAAAAAGAGGGTTTCATTTCTAATCGATTCAGAAGTAAACTTATTCAATTTTTTTAAGAAAATTTCCATTAGTCACTCATTATACGCATTCATATACCATTCTGACATTGATTTTCATAGTCGAAAGCCTTTCCTGGTTTGGTTTGTGTAAGCAAAGAAATTTTAAATTACCACTTTCGAAAGCTTTTAAATTTGAACTACTCAACCTTATTTTCACAAATATATCTAATATTTTTAATACAATTAATATCATTCATTTTTCTTTGTCTTTTACATTTTGGTCTCATTTTTGTATTCATTAGAACATCTTTTAGTGTTGTTCGACCAAATTATGACTTAGGTAGAGACAAAAAACCAGTAGGTTGGTCCACATGTAAATTTGGAATCATAATATTATTGTTAATCTTAGAGTATAAATTGAAAGATGACAAAGAAAAGAGAATTCTATTTCAAACCTAGAATTTATTTTTAACTTTACTTCACCAATAGGGTGGAACCCACTATATTTGAAGGTGTGTAGCTGAAAAAACAAAATTTTGAAATAACATTTATCCAAAATAATTATCATTTTATATGTTTAAAATTATGTTTATTACTTCTTTTGATAAATATCTCAAAGATTTATATGTCTAAAATATATTTAGGGTTTTTGTGTTCAAAATATTTATATTTTATCCCGCTAATTAACCTTTTCTTATAATATATATAGTAACTATTAATATTGGTGAAATTGAAGAGACCGAATATAATATTATTTTTGCTAATATTTTTGTAAATATGCTTAAGTTTTATTTGTTTAAAAGTATGTTTAACATTAATAAGGTTATATGTATAAATTTATAATGGTTTTACTTAGCCAATTAAGAGGTCATGACATAATCTTCTCAAAAATAAAAAAATAAAAAAATAAGGATGTCATGACATAAGGTGACATAATGATAGTGTTAATCACATTTGTGCTACCCAAATGAAGTAGGCAAGTTACAATTAGGGCTTTTTTCATTATCATTTATATAGTTTGTTCAACCAAGTACATGCCCAATGTGGACTTAATATATGTCTGCACAACACATGTTCTTACAATCAAACCCTTACAATCTAAGGTATCACATGAGAAATGTTTGGAGACATTGTTCTACGTCAACTACATACCTAATGTGGTTCATGAACGAAAAGAGTGGAAGTTTGCAGACTTAATGCAATAGGAACATGACAGTGGACTAGTTTGTTGCTAAACTTACCGAGCTATTTCACTTTACTACATGCTCCCTATTGAGGCTAAGGAAGCCAGCAAATTCCAAGCAATCTAAATGAATGGATCTGACACAACATCATTGCATCAAGGTTTGAAAATTATACAAACTCCATTAGGAAGGCTAAGAGACTTGAAGAGGATTTCAAAGATAATGCCATGAATGGGTATCCAAAAAGAAATACCAGATTTTCAGGATGTCAACAAGGGATGGCTCATGGTCACTAGGCTAAGAAAGGATCTTATAGGAAATTTAGAAGGAACTCTACCTTAAGTAGGCTAGGAAATTATGCCCCACCCCATAATGCTCAAGGCAGGACTTAAGAAGCTTGCTCTGAGTGTGTGAAGTAATTCCATGGGAATAAATCGTGCATATTGTCATAGGAGATGAGAGCATGCTTAACTGTGGGAAGATTGATCATCTTTACTAGAACTGCACCTCCTCTCAAAGAAATTTAGTAGTGCAAACTTAAGAGAAATGATCAAAGGAAGAAAGCACAATGGAGAGTGTCTTTCCCCACACCAAATGATGCTCAGCCTCTTGTAGTCTTTATTATCAGGAAGTTTAACCATATCCCGGGGAACACATGTTACAACTTACTAGAGATGCTGCAAACGATGTCAAGTGATGTTAACCAAATGGACTCTATTAGTTTCATGGCACAATTCATAAACCAAGTGAGAACATATAAATTAGATTACAAGGTTATTTGAACCATATATAAATGGTTTTCTGAAACTTATTTTGTAGAATGGAGTGTCATAACAACTTACATTTCAATTACCTTATAGAAATGAGTGTTGTGTACTATTATTGTTTGTAATGAATACTCTTCATCAACTTTTTTAAAGATCATTGTTTAAATGCAAATAAGTATGCAACCAATCAATGATTACTCAAGAATACATGGCAACCTTAGAGATCAAAATCCACGAGGAAGAAGGAAAATTTGAAAACCATGTAAACTTGATTAGGCATTGTTTGTTTCTAGAATTTGTAGTGGAGTCAACTCATTGATGTTATTATGGATTGCCCTGCATTTGCTGATTGCTAGGTATTTGTAGTAGAGTCAACTTATTGATGCTAATACGGATTTCCTTTTCTTGGTTTTGCTTGCTTGGAATAAACGTCACATTGGCATCAGTCAGAAATCAATGAAAAGCAGGAAATTAAGAAATTTGATTAATATAATGATATATTTATTCAAAGTATTTCTCGACAAAACAAAGAGGAAGTTCACAAGAAGTCACTACAAACTCTTTTGCACTATTCTAAATTCAAAACTGAGTGACTTGTTTTGGATAAATGGTTTAAAGAAGATCCGTCATTCAAAAAATCCATTTCACTTCCAATTCTCCAGCTCAAATGCAATTGAGACCCTCATTAGATTATCAATCCAGGACTATTGAGGTCTAGAATGAAGGATGCTACATATGAGAAGCTAAGCAGCTAAGCAACCTCATGTACATATTTAGGCATTGTAGTCAAAACTGTGTTTGCTGAATGTTAGCCTCCACGTTCATCCAGTTAGTAGAGAAGTGAGATCAAGGAAGATATCTTCCCTGCAGGGGATTGTTAGACCACCCATGGGATGATTAAATCCATATTCTTCTTCAGCTTGACTTAGCAAGTATTGGAATAAAGGCTTGCTCAAGTATGATATTGGAATTACAAACCTCTTCTTTTGGCTATCCCCAACATAGACTGCAAAATAGCCCTTTGGAACATCTATAGCCTTTGAAGCTGCTTGGCTTGCAGTAGTTGAAGACCGTTTAAGAGTTTGCATAGCATGAACAATGCCAGGCAAGCGGAAACCCATGATTTTATCTCTTAGGAGGAAGAAGAGAAAAAAAGATCTCAAAGGATTTGTAGAGCTTGCTTTGCTTGTGCATACAAAGACTTGTGTTGCTTGTAAACCCAATAATACGTGTATATATAGGTGAAATGGTATACATAAATTTCCGTCACAGGAAATGAGTGGTGAAAACTTAAAGAGGCATATACATGCACCAATGAAAGACATTAACATGAGAAATCACATGGATTTGTCTTCCATCTCATCTTGAGGAATGCATGTATTATTGGTGAAACTTTCTACTTTTAGAGAAACATCATGCCCTGCCACTTCTTAGATGGCACCCAACAGAGAACCCACTGGAAGTCTTGAGTTATTATCTGGATAGAAGAAATCTCTTCTAAAATTAAACCTTTAAATTTAGATAAAGGACATGCTATAGACATTTAATTCCTTCCTTCTTGGGATGATTATATGAACAGGATCATTAGATAGATACATCCAAGTTTCAAATATATGCCTCTTTTAACTTTTAAAATAAACAGTTGTGGATGTAACTTCAATGAAATCTCAATTGGTAGGTTTCCAAGCTCAAAACAAATATTTGAAGGGATTGCACTCATTGGAGTGAGAATTTATTAAGCATATAAACCTAAGATGTGCATATCGGATCTCTATGCAATGAACAGCAAGGTTCCTTCCCCCTCCCCAGTATTCAAGTTGAATGAAAGCTCTGTAGGTAGACATTTGAGCTTTAAACTCCAGTTGACAAACTCAGTTCACTTGACCTATACCCTACTTCTTGTTCCCATCTCTACCAACCAGATTTGAAATTCAGAAATGCTGGGTTACATGATGTTATAGCAAATAAATCAATCACTTGTAGTCTTCAATATCAGAGAGTTTTATTTATAGGATGATAGTAGTTGCACATAGTGTGTTACACACGTTTTTAAAACTGAAAACGGTTAAAGTCACGTTATCAATTTATAAAAACACATATAACAGTGCGTAATAAACAATGCCCTTAACAATATATCCAGGGGTGCAAATGGACTTATATATTCAAGGAGCATTTTCATAAACCAATCAAGTGATGAGAAAAATTGGGTAACTAGGTAACGAGATTAAATAAAACATATATGAATGGTTTTTTGAACCTTATTTCTTAGAATGGTAAGACATAGCAACTTAAATTTCAATTACCATACAGAAATAAGGGGTGTTGTGAACTATAATTGTTTGTAATGGATAATCTAATACATCAACTTCTATAAAGATTATTCTTTAATGGGAAAAGTTAATTAATGCCCTAGCCCCTAAGGGCATTTTTTTAATTGCTCTACAAATAAAGATGCAACCCATTAACAATTACTTATACATGGCTACCTTAGAGAACAAAATCCATAAAAAAGAAGAAAAACTCTTAACTCATATGAACATTTTGGAATATCAATTAGCTTTATAGAATTAAATTGACTTCACAGTTTACATAAGCCTTAAAATACATATATTTTTTTCCCATCCAAAATTTGTATCTTGGTATATTGTGTTAGAGTTAGTGTTCTCAACTACCAGTTATGATGTCTTGTTGACCATAGTTCATGGCCATTCAAACTACATGTGAGATCATCAAAAAAATCTTTTGTACATGGGATCACTACAAGAAAATGTAGTTTCAATGACGAATTTTAGTGAGGAAAATTTTTTCCTCACAAAAAAATACTATATAGCGACGAAATATATATTTCGTCGCTATTTATAAAAAAATAAGTAATATTTAGCAATGAAAATTAGATTTCGTCGCTATATGTTGTGTTGAACTCAGGCGCCAAGCGAAAAATGCTAGTGCGAAACTAAATTTAGCTACAGCGACGAAATTTTTTGTCACTAAAAGATTAAGTTTTTTGCGACGAAAAATTTTGTCGCTAAAGGTGTTAGTGAGAACACTATTAGTGACGAAAACTATTTCGTCGCTGAATATCACATATAGTGACGAAAATAAGTCGTCGCTAAAAACAAAAACATAAATATCAGTATATTATTAGCGACGAAGTTTAGTTCCTCACTAAAAGTTTTATACTAATATGGACTCAGGCGCCAAGCAGAAAATTTTGGTGCCAAACTAAATTCAGCTACAATGATGAACCGATTCGTCACTAAAAGTTTAGGTTTTTTGTGACAAATAATTTCGTCGCTAAAGGTGTTAATGAGAACACTATTAGTGACGAAAATTATTTCGTCGCTAATAGTAGTCAATAGCGACGAATTAGAGTTCCTCACTAAAGCTCTTATACTAATATGACCTTCAGCACTTTTTTTTTTTTTTGTTTCTTTTCTCTCTTTCGCTCACTCTCTCCCTCACAGCCCATTCGCAACATCCTAAAGCCATTGACAACATCCAAACGATCCCAACACCGAACCGGTTCGCGACGATCTCGCCGTCGCGACTATCCATTCGCGACGATCTCGCCGTCGCCGTCGCGACGATCCCCATTCACGACGATCTCACCGTCGCCGTCGCGATGATCCCATTCACGACGATCTCGCCGTCGCGACGATCCCATTCACGACGATCTCGTCGTCGCGACGATCCCCATTCGCGACGATCTCGCCAAATCGTTCGCCATCACCGCCAAATCGTTCGCCGTACTTGTTGCTTTTGCTTGCTCATCGTCACTTTTTCTTGCTGTCGTCGCATTTACCGTCGTCGCTGAAGCTCGCCGTCGTCGTTGAAGCTTGCCGTCGCATTTACCGTCATAATCGATTATGAAACCACCCCCAAACAATGAATACCAAACTCCTTTCGGCCTAACTAATAGGTTTTGGCATGAAGGCTGCTTCAAGTCTGAAATTAGAATCACAAATTTGTTCTTTTCAATATCTCCTATATATACAGCAAAGTGGCCTTAGGACACATTAATGGTCTCTGGAGACAAATGTATGCACTGTAGAATCTGCTTACAGCACCCAAAAAAAATAATAATAATAATAATAATAATAATAATAATAATAATAATGGTCAAGTGGATACAATGACTTTTTAAGTTTTAGTAGGTAACGGATGAAAAGAAATGAAGTTTTAGTACTTGGGAAAATGGGAGAAGTAATGGTAGTGTGTGGCTATCCTTGGAGCATTATGTATAGACAGAACAAGAGCTGTTAGGCAGTAAACTCATTGATATATTGGTGAAGATAAAAGGGCAATTGGGTTTGTTTGAGGACATATGTCATGAGGAATCACATGGATTTGCCTTCCAACTAATTATTAGATTTGATAGGAATCGTTGTGTGTATTTTCTCTGTTGCAATTCCTCATGTCCTGCCAATCAATACTACACAAATAATTGTGGCCCATTTGAAACAATGTGGATCAAATTTCAGATATGTTATTCCAGCAAACCATTTGTCACCACACTATATGTTTGATAAGGGATTTCATAGCATTTAGACAATGACACGCTCATTGCAACACAAACATGCATGAAAAATTAACGGTTCACGTGGGGATGTTTTGAGAAACATACAAGTGATCAGGAGAGAGTTGGTGGTCATTTGAACTAGGGCCTGATTTTGAAGGGTTGCTTGGTTGAATGGAAGCACCAAACCAACTGAGTGGATAATGTCTTATATGATGTGATAGACCCTAATTGACCCAAGCCACCAAACCAGCAAGCAATCCATGGTTTAAAGAAACATTTTCATGTCTGTTTGCTAATTCTCTTGTATTTCAATTGATAGGCCATATTTGGAAAGTCATGCTAACAAACTTCAAGAACTTTGGAGTCTAGGTACTAGGCATTAATAAAGCAATTGCACTGTGCCTTAATTGGTGATGCCAAGTGACCTCCTAAAACCATTGGTCTTCCTTACTATTTCAAAAAAACAAAAATTGCTTCTCTTTCAACACAACACCATGGACCAAGAGAATTTCTAGTCTACAATGTTTCAAAAATGTACAGGAATAGAATCTTTCACTTCTCCATCTGTGTAATTTGCAATCAAAAGGGCTCTGTTGATAACGAATTTGTCATTACCCTTCAAGAATTACCGAACATATAAAAGAATGACAATATCTTGAATTTCATAAGTATCCTCAAGCAGTACTAGGGCATTTATCTTGCAACATACAAATTGACTTCTCAATTTAATTGAATTTTAGTGATGCATACTCTTCAAAACCCGATTCCTCAATTCCTTTATATATAGGCACAAATTATGCTAAATAACTCAATCATTTAAGTCCTCATTTCCTCTAATATCACGTCAATCCTTGTTGTTCAAGCCATTAAGGATACCATTCTATTGTTTACTTGCTTTCTTAAGTATAATACTCAATAGGTCGAGATGGCGGCTAAGGCTAAGGTCAAGCTATGGCTGAACCCATTTGAGGGAGCACCCTTGATCACCCTATCATCATCTACGTTTAGGCATTGGCGCCTTAGCAAATAGATACTTTTACAGTCACGCCCAAGTGGGGTTTTACAGGGACTGGTCGTCCTCTACCCTTTTTTTACTTAAGGAAAAAATCAAACACTCCAGGTATTTGAATTTGATTGCCATCAAGTATTGGATAATGTTTCTTGCTTGCTAGGCAGTCAAATCAATAAAAAAATGCCCACATTGCTGTTAATTTATGTTGGAGAGGAACAGAAAATGAGATTCATAGTATTGATCTCGTACTTGAACCAACAATTAATGGTTCCAAGAGCTACTAAGTTGTTTTGAGGGAGAATTTGGGATCACTATGTAATGTACAGAGGTTAGGGAGTCATAATTTGTAGTAGTGAAAAAATAAAAATAAAAAAACTAAAATATATTTTTCATCCTTAAAGTTTGCAAGTTTTTGCCCCTAGGCTTAAATTTTTATTTTCGTCCTTAAATTATTGATACGTTACACTTTTGAAAGAACTTCTTTTTCTATAGTTTTGAGATTTAAAATATATATATATATATATATCGTTTTATCCATTGAATGGATATCCTCTTTGCCAAAGAGTTGACTAGCATACGTTTCTCCAATTGCAATTCCTGCCTCGAAGTTTACTAGGTTTATTTCTAGTGCTCTGAGGGTTCTCTGGAAAAGACGATTGTTTCTTTGGGTATAGGCTCTTTGAAGGTTATCGAGAATGATTTTTATGGAAGGTGGAACTTCTGGGTATACACCATTCATAAACTGGAAATTTCTAGATAAAACTTCGGAAAGAGTAATAGCCGTAAAACCATTGGAAAATATAATTTTTTGAGGAACATGGTTTTGAAGGGATGTTGCTCCACTGGGTTCTGTTCCAGAAGAAGCGCCTTCATGCCTTTGATAGGGAAAATCCTGGACGGGAGTTTTTCCCTTGTTCCTACTTGAAGAAGCCATTTGCTTATCTTTCTGCCATGTATTAACAAAATGGTTATTTTTGAAAACATATTTGTTAAAATCATGAGATGTCATGGAGCAAATGCTTTTATGCTGAATGCAAGAGATGAAATGAGATGAAGGTTTAGGGAACTGATTGGAGTTCAAGGCTTCATCATTCATAAATGGGATCTGATCAAGGTTCTGGGCTTGTTCAGAAGAATGTGTTTTGGCATGGATAAGGTTAAGATTTTTAGAAACAGAAACTTTCTGGAGACACTCAATCTCTCTTAGTTCAGGGTTCCTAAGAAACTTAAACTTAACAGGTTGACCAAAATGGTGGGTAGTGATTCCTTCACTATCCGTAATGAAAGGATACAACAGACATATGAATGGGTTTCCTAGGATGACCCTATCTGTTATATTTTTGACAAGAACAAAGGTGGTTCTAAAACACACATTGTCTTGGCAAACCTGTGCATCTGGGATTTTGAATTCAATCTGCATTATTCCACCACTTGCAGAAGTTAACCTTTCTTTGGTTTTCTGGAAGTATTTTGAGGGGATAATGCCTTCTTGAATGCAATTGAGATCAGCACCCGAATCTATTAGGGCAACAACCTCAAATTCAAAATCATTGCTTATGACAATCCTGACTTTGGAATGCCACTTTTGGAAGTTAATACTACTGATGGTTGACAAGAACGTTCCAGGTTCTGGTTCAATTTCTGCAGTAGGGTTAACTGTTTCATCAACTTCTTCATCAGAAGGGTTCTGTAATGAGATTCTGTCCTCATTGCCTTGCTGCGAAGTGAACTCTAGATTTTTGACCCTAAGGTCCATGAGACCATGATCAACCCTAAGGATGGTTAATTCCTGCTTAAGGTTTCTCATTTCAACTTTGTTATCCTTAATCTCTTTCTGGAGATCTTGGATGGTTATCTCTTTTTTGGATTTGGTAAATCTATTGTAGATTTTTTCCAAGTCAACTTTGGGTTCCTGAAACCTAGGTTTGGATGTATTGGTTTCCCTGACTAAGGTTCTGTGAAACTCACTAAGTCGTCGAGATTTCTCTTCTGGATCCTTGATCTGTTCTATGAGATCGAGGAGTAGTTCTTCCTGTTTGGTAAGAACATGGACAGTTTTGTTTCTACAACAACTGTTTTGGCAAGGTAAGATTTCATCCGAGTCACTAGAGGAACTAGAAGATACTCTAGAGGTTTCATAGGATGTTTCAAACAATTGGTGTTTTTCTTGGTCACTGGACTCACTGCTTAGGTGATCGAGTTCAAGAAGTTTGAAGATCTCTTGCCTGCTGGTTTGGTCACTAATGAGAGTATTGATAAGGGTTTTGGCCTTAGCTCTACAATCTCTTTCGAAATGACCGTCCTTTCCACACTTAAAACATTTTCCAGATGTTTTAGGTATGAACTTCCTTGTGGGTTTGGATCTGCCTTTCTTATAGAAATCATCAGTTTTGGACTTCTGTTTTCTAAAGTGTTTAGAGGCAGGTTTCTTCCTATGGGGTTTTCCAGAGGGTTCTTCGCCTCTGTGTTTGGATTTCCTCTTGGGAATGATAGAAGGTAAGCCATACTGGGTACAGAAATTTCCTATTTCGTACTTGGCTTTGCTCTTGTTGGCTTGGCTCTGGATTTTTAGATCTCTGCACATCTTCATCCCTTCATTTCGGATTGTGCTTGAGATATCTCCATAGGTTAGGTTGTCATAATCTATGATACCTAACGAGCTAGCAAGAGTTTCTTTGACCTTCTGTCCAAACAATGTGGGTAAGCCATTGATAAACTTCTCCTTCCAAAATGGAGAGTTACAATCGCTTCTATGCATGACACGGGTGGTGAACACGTCTTCATACCACCGGTATTCTCCAAGGTTTTTACATCTAAGGTTACTCAATTGGTCGTAAATCCTAGATGTGACATTGCTGGGTTTACCAATGAAGTGTTTCATGATCGTATAGATCAGGGTATTGACTCCATCAGGAACTCCTCTGCCTATGCGTTCATCAAAGATAGGGTTCTCATCCTCATCTTTTTGAACAGCGTGCTTAATGTCTTCCTTAGAAGTGGCTGTCATACAGTGGTTCCACCAATTTAACAACTTTCCAGTAAATCCTAAAACAATGAGCTCTACAACCTCAGTATTGGGAATACCATCATTAAGATAGTTATTTGCCACCATGGTTATATGCTGGATTTTGTTTTGGATTTCTTGTTCGGATAAACCATCTATGTTCCATTCATAGAGTTTACCACTGGAAACTGTGAATTGCATGGTCCTTTCCTCGAATTGGAGGTCAGGGGGTGTTGGTCTGGGATACCAATTCTTGGTAAGGCTGGTTGGCGTTACCTTTGGTTGGTAAAGCTTATTTACCTGTAAACCTCGAAATTGGTCTTCTATTTGTTCAATCTCCTTTTCAGTTTCTGAGGAGGTTCTACTAGAACTGCTAGAGGCCGTATGGGCATGTAGGGTATTTGCCCGAGGTTCAAGCCTAGGGTCCCTACTGGTTGATGTAAGATCTGGTGAAGGGGAGACTGGCTCCTTTTTCACGAGATCATCAAGCTTTTGAGCCATTTCCCTAAGGGCTGATTGTTCCTTTGGTTTGAGGCTAGCTTGTCTGGTTGTGGGAAGCTTGACTAGAGGGTTTTCTAGAGGTTGGATTGGTTTTGAAAGGTTTCCTGGTTGGAGGAGAACTTTGTTATCAATCCCTTCTTCTATTCTGTCAAGTTGTTTCCCTATAACTCCTAAACACTGGTTGGTATAGTTGTTTTGCTCTATTACCTTTCTGACAACCTTTTCTTCTGGGGTTGGACACTTGAAAGGTGAGGCAATGACATCGGTACCACGCTGGTGAAAGAGTATAGCTTCTTGAGGAGGATGGCAAGACCTAACAATTTCTGGTTTGCTAGAGCTTGGTGCATCCTTCTTGGGAAGTAGCTTCCAGTTGGTTTTGGTAATGACACAGTTCTTTTTATGCCATTGGAAATGTTTCTCAAAGTATTCAAAGAAAGGATAATCAGCTTTTACCTCTTTCATGAATAACTTCCATTTCTCCAAAACTTCAACCTTTTGTTCTCTGGTATGGTTTGCTCGATAGGCTTCTCTTTTAATCCGGTTCTCTTCGGAATTAAAATCCTTTTCGAGGTAGTCCATATCAGGGATGAATTCCTTGGTCAACACTAGGAGCTGATGGTCATATTCAGATTCTTGCTGAATAGGATTCTTAAAATCAGATCCTGATGGTGAGGGAGGTTTAAGACTGTCCTGACTGTTGTTGTCTTCTTCTTGATCAACAACTGAGTCTTGCTTGGCTGTGTAACAAGGGGTACTAACCTGAGAGTGGTCTTTGACACCTTGGAACTGTGGGCCTAAGTCTCTTCTAGATGTAGGAGCTCGTGTTCTAGACGAACTACTATGGGATGCAGGTCTATCTTTCAAGAGGATAGTTGGCTGCCTAAAAGGTTGGCGAAGATCCATAGATCTTGACCTTGGTTCCTGGTATGTATCCTGGTACAGATCTAATGAGGATCTGGGCAAGGGTTCTTCATACTCAAAGGGTGACCTGAATCTGGATTGGTCGAAACTTAGTCTAACCGTTCCATCGGCTAACTGTTGGACATAATCCGGATCTGGGTTCCTAACAGGATTCTGAGTCTGTAGAGGATAATTTTCATTCTCTAAAGACCATTGTGCAGGGAATGTTATTTCAGACCATTTCAGGGTTCTTGGTACCTGAACGGTGGATCTAACATCTGAAGTTTGGATAAGAGTGGTCTCACCTGGTTTTCTCTTATCGAAAGCTTGGATGGACATGTTTGTTCTCATGCACTTATAGACCTGAGTTGTGGGAACTCTGGGTATGTTCCAATCTCCTAACTTCTTATCTAGATCTGAAAGCTGGTACGACTCACTGTTGATGGTTCCATCTTCTGCTGGAATCTCAGGTGGGTTTGTACTACTAGATCTAATTGAAGTGGAAGAGTCACTCCTTCTAAACATCCTATTTATCATCTTGGATTAAAGCCTAAGAAATCAATTACAACCTAGCATACTTCTATCTTCCAATTTCTGGATCTATCCTTAGATCTGAAACAGGGTGTGTATGGACGCCTATTGTGCTTCGTTACCAACTTACGACCGCTCGGACACCATTCTGTAAACCTTGCTACTGCTTACACTATTTCGCTTTGTTGAGTGTACTTTCCCTATCGTTTCCGACCCTAACGCCTAACGCTCTCCTGGCTAACGGCTCAACGGGCATTACAGATTGACTCGGGCTTCCTGCTCAACTTGGGTACTCTAGACTTCCTGGGTAGCAAACAATTACAGAACTGGGCTTACTCCTAGAATTACTGGATAACAGCTTGGCACAATACCTGGCTTGGTACACATCTGTAACAAATTGTGGGGAAAGAAACAAAGAATGGAAAAAGAAGATATCTGGGAAGTAAAGGATTAGCTTAAACAAATAATCACAGGATAATGAATAGTTTGAATGAACGGGAGGCTCAGCCTACCACAATAAGAAAGAATAGTATAAACTGACTAAGATGAAGTAGCAGATAAAGAATGCAACATATGGGAGTGGTAATGCTATCAAAAAATAGATGTAAAACAAAATAATGTATATATATATATATATATATAACTTGACAAAAATGTAATGTTCTAAATATTTCAAAATGTAGGCAAACTTTAGGAAAAAAACAATATTTTAGTTTAAAAAATACAAAACATAAATCTTCCTTATATTTCATAAGATTCTCCTATGTCTCTCATTTTCCTAGTTTAGTTTCAAGATATTTCTTGTGGTTGAGACAATTTTTTTATTCACTTTTATCTTGTTAACTGCTAGAATTTTCTGTTACATGGAAAATTCTGATATAGATAGAAGACTAATATCGAACTTAAATATAAGCTTTGTAAAACAGGAAGTTTAAAGTCTATATCAAAATATGATCAGACAGTTTTGTGTTATAACTTACAAGTACCTTTATTAAATTATAAGAAAGGCAATTAAGTAAACATACATATAGAATTCTTGAGGAGCTCAAACAAATTGTCCCCAAAACTTATGAAAACTGCTACTTGTGATTTAGGAGATTTCAAATTCGACATCTCCTAAATAGAGATCAAAGCTAAAGGATTTTTTTTTTTTTTGATCGGTAAAGATCAAAACTAAAGGAATAAGAGAACAATAGTATGTTCTCTTCAATGAAAATGCAAAACATTCTTACTATAAAACAAAGACCAACATAACATATCACATTGTGGTCAATACTCAAACATAATAACATTAAGGAAAATATATTGAGAGCAATAATCCTAATTAGTAGAGAGAAGGTCAACAAAAAAGCGAAGGCTTAGCCAAATTGCAATTCTCTATAAACATGAACATCAAAAGAAGCAATTCCCTACAAACATGAAGATCAAATGAAGAAAATATCGATGGCACGCAAAGAAACCAATCACTACTAATACAAAACATGCACAACCCAAATCACTTTTCAAAAAAGCAAACCATGAAACTCAAACCTATTCATCATGAAAGTCCAAAATTGAATCACACTGTTTTTTCTAATAATGAGAGTTAAGTGGAGAACAAATTTAATAATGATCCATACAAAAAAGGCCAAACAGATTTTAAATTCATACTTATATAATAAGAAAAAAAATCATATTGTGCCCAGCTATGTCAACTCGTGTGCTTTTGCTAGCTTTAGGGTCACTGACAGGTTTAAGCCAGAGGAGCTGGACATGACAGAAAGATCACTCAGCAAAAGCTATGCCATTAAAAAATAAGAGAGGAATGAAATGGAAAGAGAGTGGAAACTTCTACATTGAAAAAGAAAAATTTACAAATGCCTTCCTTATTATATTTATTATATATTGTGTAGATTATATGGTTGTTAATATTGGAAACTTCTATATTAAAAAAAAAAAAAAAAAAATCACCGTGATTGTGTCTCAATTTTTATGGTTGTATTTATGTTGACAAAATATTGTTGTGTTTATGTTGACAAAAACATGGTTTACGCAATTTTTTTAAGGAGTTTATTTTTAGAAACAAAATTTGAGAAGACTTTTTACAGTGTTGATAATTTATTAGAGATTAAAAACAAAATTTGCACTCGATAAAGTTACTTATATGTTTTTTTTTTTTTTTTTAAAATTTACTTGATAGTTATAATGGAGAGATTTGAACATTAGATGTTTCTGTTAGAAATACTAAGAGGTATCATTTGAGTTACAAGACTTTAAACATTTTTGAAATTTAGTTTTAGATAGTATTTGAAAGGGTAGAGGTGAGTATAGGGAAGAGCATTATTTGAAACCTAGAATTTGTTTCTTCAATTTTACTTCATCCTCTAAGATAGAACCCACTATGTTAGAAGGAGTGAAGTTAAAGAAATGAAAATTAAATAACATTTACCCAAAATATATAATTATTATTGTTTCTATGTTTATAAATATGTTCAACTATTTCTTATACAAATATTTGGGGAAATCATGTTCAAATTATCATTTTCCTAGAATTATGTTTAGCCAACTTTTCTTGGGAAGGTAGAGGTATTTTAGAAGTTTGTTTTTCCAAATGGAGTGTTCAAGTAGTTTTTTTATTTATTTATTTTAATTATCTAAGATTTAGTTTGTTTTTATTTCTAGTGGGTTTGGCTTAACTGTTTTATAATAAAATGTCCATTAGTTGTAGGGTCTATTTCTCTTTCCACACCTTTTTTTTTCGACTATATTTTTGCAATTTTTTTTTATTAAATCTAGTTCTCTAAGTGATCAGTAATATGTATTCTTTGACGATGACTCCCGTTGTAGATTGTGTAATTAAAATATTTACATTGATTTACCATAAGTTAGGCTAGTTAGAATCATTTTTACCTTTGGTACTTTCAATTCTTTAACCAATTTCTTCTATTACAGTGTCCGTACTATCTTAAACAATAGTATACAAATTTCTTTCTATTCTATATTTTTGCAGGGACTACCTTTGATGTTGTTCAACCAATTATGACTTTGATTGTGGGAAAAACAACAATATACTTGTCCATGGGTAGATTTAGCATCATTATATTGATGTTAATCTTAGAGTATAAGTTTAATGATTTTATTAAAAATTCAAAAAAAAAAAAAAAAGTTTCAAAGCTTGCATTCGTTATAGTTACATATGTGTCTATAATTTTGTTTTAGATAGAGATTGAAAAAGAAAAAGAAAAAGAGAGTTATATTTCAAACCTAGAATTCATTTGTTCAACTTTAATTCATCCTAGAAATAAAAATTTGAAACAACATTTACCCAAAATAATTATCTTTTTTTTATATGTTTAATTTTTATGTGATAAATATCTCTAAGATTTATATATTTAGGGTTTTTTGGGTAAAATATTAGTATTATCTCACTGATTAACCTTCTCTTACTGACATAGTAAAGATTAGAATGGGCAAATTTGAAGAAAATTCTTAATAAAATTATTATTATTGCTAATATGTTTATAAATATGTTTAAGATTTATTTGTTTATAAGTATATTTAAGATTGATATGGCTATATGTGCAATGGTTTTTTAAGAGTTATCGATAAAGTAGCCCATTTTGCTACATGGGGAACTAGAATAACTCTAATTCTTTTGAGGGGAAAATAATTAAGATTTATGACATAAGGAAAGTGCAAGATCCATTTGTGCTATATCCCAAAAACAGAAATAAAAATTTGAAATAACATTTACCCAAAATAATTATCTTTTTTTTATATGTTTAATTTTTAAGTGATAAATATCTTTAAGATTTATATATTTAGGGTTTTTTGGGCAAAATCTTAGTATTATCTCACTGATTAACCTTCTCTTACTGACATAGTAAAGATTAGAATGGGAAAAAGTTGAAGAAAAGTCTTAATAAAATTATTATTATTGCTAATATGTTTATAAATATGTTTAAGATTCATTTGTTTTTAAGTATGTTCAAGATTAATATGGTTATATGTGTAATGGTTTTTTAAGAGTCATCGATAAGGTAGCCCATTTTGCTACTTGGAGGACTAGAATAACCCTCATTCTTTTGAAGGGAAAACGATTAAGATTCATGACATAAGGAAAGTGCAAGATTCATTTGTGCTATATCCCAAAAAGATTATTCAAGTTACAATTAAAGCTCCTCATAATAATTTATATAGACTAGTTCAATTAAATACATGCCTAGCGTAGGACTCAACACATGTCTAAACAACACACGTTTTGGCAATCAAGAAGGGGAGTTTGTAGACTTTATGAGATCTACATACCTAATGAAAAGATTTGACATAACATCATTGCATCATGGGTTGAAAATTGAAAATTATACAAAGTCAATCAAAAAGGCTACGAAACTTGAAGAGGATTTTAAGAATAATTCCATAAATGGGAATCCAAAAAGAAGTACCAGATTGTCTGGATCTCAGTAAGGAAAGGCTAAGAAACTTGCTTTACTCCATAATGCTTGAGGCAGGACTTAAGAAGCTTTCTTTGAGTGTGGGAAGTTCCAAGGGAATAAATTGTGCTGATTGGAGATGAGGGCATGCTTTAACTGTGGGAAGATTGGTCATCTTGTCCTGAGCTACACCTCTTCTCAAAGAAATTTAGTAGCACAACTTAATGGAAATGACCAAAGGAAGAAAGCCCAATGGAGTGTTTTTCCCCCAAGGATGCTCAAGCTTCAAATTCAGTAATACAAGTTGTAAAGTTGTAATTTACAACTATGTGTTTTGTTGGCTTTTATTCTATGCCAAATTTAATTGTAATTTTATTCAATCTTTTATACCTTGTATTTATTGTGGGATTTAATTGTAAGGGTTGTGTGATAGAGAAAGAGTGTGTGAAGACTCAAGCAATTGAAGACAGAAGAGTTTTCGCGGGTAGTTCGCAACTAAGCATCCCACGAAATGATGCATGTGCCCTACACATAACTGGAATGCGAAGAGTCAGGACAGATGGAGACAGCTGTGTTTCGCGAGTAGCTCGCGGGTAAGGCCTTCCTGCGAGACACTTGCGAAACATTCTATTTTGCCAGATTGTACTATCTGATACACACTTTCTGTACCCACACTATATATACTCACATTACCCACAAAAATTGAGAAGTGCTTCAGAAAGAAAACCCTAGCCACAAACCTTGAGAGTTAGAGATTGTTATACCCACAATCCTCTACACAATTACTTGTGGATTTTCCTCAACTCCTACCTCTCCATTTCCATATCATTGAGAGGTTGATAGCCCAAACACTTACCACACCCTTTCAGAGTGTCAAGTGAGGTTTTGGTGCTACTGGGAAGTATTGGAAGAAGTCAATGATGGCAAATCTTGCGAAACATTCTATTTTGCCAGATTGTGCTATCTGATACACACTTTCTGTACCCACACTATATATACTCACATTACCCACAAAAATTGAGAAGTGCTTCAGAAAGAAAACCCTAGCCACAAACCTTGAGAGTTAGAGATTGTTATACCCACAATCCTCTACACAATTACTTGTGGATTTTCCTCAACTCCTACCTCTCCATTTCCATATCATTGAGAGGTTGATAGCCCAAACACTTACCACACCCTTTCAGAGTGTCAAGTGAGGTTTTGGTGCTGTTGGGAAGTATTGGAAGAAGTCAATGATGGTAAATGCAACATGGTGCTTGTTGCGGGATCCGGAGAGCTAGACAAAACACGGTTCTGAGAAGCCTTGTTGGAGTAGGAGCCTGGGGGGCTTAGATACATCGGGTAGATTAAGCTTGGAGGGTCTCTTGCTAACCCATATATCCCAACTGATTGTCTAGTGGATCGATTACCGCTTGGAGGGCGGCGGAGAGATTTTTCGCCGAATTTTTCGGTTTCCTCTTTGATAACACATCGGCGTGTTATCTTATGTTTGCATTCTTCTTCCCTACTCTTTTACCTTTCATTTTACTGCTGTGTTATAATGTTTATGGGTTAGAGTAGCTTGTTTGTTTATCCGCTCGCATTTACTCTATTTCGCATTTAGTATTAAGTTAGAGTAAAATCAATCGAGCCGTAACTTTAATTTGAGGGTCTAAATAGCTCTTGTGTTTTCACACATTTTCGAGCATTCACAAGTATTCTTCCCTTGTTCTCTAATTTGGCTAAAGTTCTCTTTGATTCAGGGTTTATGCAATCCTTCATCTCAAATTGGTATGTCTAAGCTTTGTTATAAGGAACTTAAGCTCTTATACTATGATCTATTTATCACTACACTTTTTTTTTTTTTGAGGGATATTTATCACTACACTTGTAGGTGACTCTTTGAAGACTAACATTGTGCTTTAAGTCTTGCATTATTCGAATCAAGGATAGGCATATGCTCCGTGATTTGATCTTGTCAGACATGCGTTCCATATTTTCTTAGGAATGGACCGATTGGCATACCATGCAAATGTGGATTGTTTTGCAAAAGAGGTGGTGTTTGGACTTCCAAGAGAACCTGAATTTCGATTTATATGCTTGAGAGTGCATTCTCTATCCCGAGTGATATCGACTATTCGAGCTAATCAGTTGTTACAAATAGGATGCCAAGTATGTCTTATAAATGTGTTGGATGCAAGAAAGGAATATTTTAAATTGAAAGGCATCCCCATTTTGAAGGAATTCCCTAATGCTTTCATGAAACCTACCAATGTTACTATAGTTAATTAGAGAGATCTAGTTATATACTAAACCTCAAGCAAGCCATTGGACAATTGCACCACATGCATAATACCTTAACTAAAGCGAATATATATAATATGAATTAATGAGTTTGGAATCTCTGAAAACTGTTTATTTTCCCACAAATTTAAAGCTATTCAATTTATTACTTTATACTTCAATAGTTATAGAACCTTATAGCAACTATAAGAATCATGATCAGAAATTTTTACTGCCACTGTCATGTCTTAAAATGAAAAATAAATAAATAAATAAATCTTAATAGTTCCTTTTTGTTCTTCTGTTTTTGAATTTGCTTTTTTTCAGAAGGACATATAAGCTTCTTGAAGCTTATGAAACAAATTGGTTAGTCCAACTCTATCAAGTTAGTCATGATTATTATAAATCAGACATCTTACACCATGAGATCTTGTTTTGGATATATAATTGTTGGGGATCTCAAGTCATCAGACTGACCCACCAAGGTTGGTTGGCTAGATGGCACCATGGCACCAAAAAAAGTCACTGAAAAACACAAGACTAAGTTCAATGCTTATTTGAAAAACCAAAATGTATCTTAAGATCCTCTCTGATCAAGAAGAATCCTTGATGCCAAAAAAATGTCTAGCATCAATAAGCCAGTGCTTTATCAATTCAAAACTAAGTGGATAAACCCATATAAAATTTCACTAGTTGCACCTTTTTCTTTACTTTTCCTCTCAAAATGGTAGGGTATGATGTCTTGCAAGAGACAAGGCAAACCATGTGCACATTCAACAATAACTTCACCTGACATGTCTCTCAACATTCTCCATTCTAAAGCTCACTCTTTATACTGTTTAAGGTTTGACCTCTGCCTATATAACTTCAGGACCTAAAGATGCCATTTCAACTCATAGTCCTTAACCAAAGCTCTTCTATCATCCACACCAACCTAGCAAGTTGCACCTTTTACCCCTTTTTTCAATTCTAAAGATGGGTATCAGATTGATGGGAATAGCTCATGCTAAACAAAAGCTCCAGAGAACACTTTCGGCAAGAATGGGAATGGTTTCTGCTACTAGTATTGATGTACCAAAAGGCCACTTTGCAGTTTATGTTGGAGAAACACACAAGAAGAGGTTTGTGATTCCAATATCTTACTTGAACCACCCTTTATTCCAAGACTTGCTAAACAGAGCTGAGGAAGAATTTGGATTTGATCATCCCATGGGCGGTCTCACAATTCCCTGCAGTGAAGAATACTTCATTACTTTAACTTCTGCTCTAAATTGTTCATAAATAAACAATGGCTATATAGCCTGACAAAAATTCTCTCTGACCCCATTGATCTATTTTGTCAAAACAACAAAAATTGAGACAAGCCTGGCAGTCTCTTTGGTTTTGTATTGTGGGCTATTGTCAATGCCATTCCTATGGTTTCTTGTAATTGTAAATATACTGTTCATTATTAAATTTCTGTCTGTTGAACAGCACTTCGAAGGTAACTTTGAGAGTATGTTTGTGTTTTAAACTAGAACTCCGATGTTTATTCAAATAGCAATATATTCGATGAATCATTGAAATGATTCATTAAAATACATAAGCAAGGCATTAAAATAATTTCAATCCCAATGTCAAATTAGTATTTATTAATAACAAGTTTAAAAGATTCACATTCTCAAAAAAAAAAAAAAAAGTTTAAAAGATACTCAAAAAAAAGAAAAAAAAAAGTTTAAAATGTAGGTTATAGTTAATAACTCAATCATTAGCATCCTTACAAGATACATTGAAAAATAATATATAATAATAACCACCTTTCTTTAGTCAAAATCATTAGCTTCAAAATTAAAGTACTATCACAATCATTATCTAAAATCATTTTTTTTTCTTTTTTTCTTTTTTTGTTGATGAATTTATCTAAAATCATAGGTCCATACGGGATGGAATATATGTAAGAGGGAAGCCATAAGTGTTTCATACGATACAAGATTTTTTTTTTTAAATATCAAAAGAAAAAAAAAAAAAAACAAAAAAAGGGTAAATAGATGTACTTACAAGTAATATTAACAATTTGTTTCTCAATATATATATATATATATATATAATAACAATTTGAACGGAAAAAATGGGAACTAAGAGAATGGTTATATATGTTAAGTTATTTTCTTTATTATAATTTAATTTAAATTGAATTCAAGTTACACCTGGTGTAACTCTAAACGATATTACACTACTTAATAATTTATTATTAGATGTGAATTTTGACAAATCTACCGTTGGATTACATTATATTCATATACTCTCCATGCTTGCAAAATTTCATAGTGATCAAAGATTAATAGTCATGTTATCAATCAATTGTTTAAATTCAAGTTTTTGTAGTTTAAAATAGTTCATAAAAGATGAGTTTTTGGATCATAAGGTAAATAACATTCGATTAGCATGAAAATTGGCATGCATGTTAAGCACATATAAAACATGTAATTCAACGGTGAGATTCTTAAAATATGAATTTAATAATAAATTATTGGATGGTGTAACGTTACTTAAAGTTATACTAGGTGTAACTTGAACCTAACTCATTTAATTTAGTAACATATATTATCTTAATATAATCTTATAAGATGATATAAAAATAAAGTAAATAAGCATTTAATATATTTAGTATATTCCCTCAAAAAAAAAATATTTAGTATATATTTTTTCTTCAATTTTTAGTTGTGCTCTACTTTCAAGTAAAATAGAGATTATGTTTAACGTATTCCTTTATTCATTTACTTAGCCCAAAAAAGTATTTATTGTTTCATATTATTTAAAATTCAATATATATATATTGGCAATAAGATTTAATCATTCAAATTATAAAAAATTTTAATAAATAAAAAAAAATTCAAATATATATATGAAATATTTGAGGCCTATGTATAGCATGATATTTACAAGGGGTAAAAAGAGCTTTTACTCTTTGATGGAACATACATTTGTAGGGCCTGTACTATTCATTTGTTGCTGTTGGTTTAGGTTTTTATGATGTCATTCTAAAGCAAATAATATTTTGGAATGTTGGGGCAAGCCCATTTGTCTCGCCAGTCCACAACCGCAAATTGGACTGGGCCCAAAAAAATGACAACAACCAGCTCGTTGAGCAAAGTTAGTGGGCTAATTCAGAATGTTTACCACATTGACTCACAACCCAGTTATTAAAACAGCTAGAAAGCAATACTCATGTCCTCCAAAGTCCAAACAAAAATGCTGCTAACAAAGGAACCAAACAATCCAGTTTGAGAACTTTAGGGCATTCACACCAGTACCTGAATAATAATAAAAAAATGTGTCAAATTTACAGATTTATTAAGCCCGGAAGTTACCCACATCAATTAATTTAAAATTATATAAATAGTCATTGTTGCTACAGTAATCATGTATATTTACATAGTTATTATTCATTTGTATTTTATATTTTATTATTTTTTCTCTCACCTTAGATCTGCTCTCTCTTCCCCTAACTCTCTTCTTTCTCTACCTCATCTCTCCAAACACATAAATAATATTTTAATGAAATGTAACGTAAAATAGATAATTTGATATATAATGTTTTAAAAAAGTGGTTGTGTAAAATAGAAAAAGTAGTATAAAATAGATCATTTGATGTAGGGTGTTTTAAAAAGTAATTGTATAAATTAGAAAAAGTAGTGTAAAATAGATAATTTGATGTGGCCCAGTTGTTTTGAAAATTAGTTGCATAAAATAAAATAAAAAAGTAAATTCTTATACTAAAATAGATAGAAAATTTTTAACAAATACGAATTCTGTAAATATATCAGAAATAAGTAGTGTATCTCCTTCTAAATTCTAATGCAACAATACCAAGGATTTCACTTGGTGACCATTAACCTTAAAAGTACAATTAATTCTAATATAGATGGTTAAAATTGTCCATAGATTAGGAAAATAATGTCTTTATTTTGATTTGCTGGTTTGTTTCTCATGCCAAGGATTCAAGGTGTTGGTACTTGATACTGGTTTTGAGCTTTTTTTTTCACACAAATGGTGGAAACAATATATAATAAAATTTTAATAATAAGTGAATGAACGAGATTTTTAATTTTTTTATAATTTGAAGTTAGAGGAGATGAATTTAAACGGTGGACATCTCAATCTTAATTAAGTTACAAGACTTTTGTAGTGAATGAATGGATTTTTTTTTTTTTTTGAGAAGAAACAAACACACACACACACGTACAAGGGAGAGGGAAAGGGGTTTTAATACAAAGGTACACCACAACTCCACTCAAAAGCCATAGTAACATTTAAGGGAGGGTGAGGCAAATGATACTACACACAACACACTCTCTTAAGCAATGTGGGACAATTACCCCCCCCCTCTTTTTTTGAGAAACAAACACACACACACACAAGGGAGAGAGAAAGGAATTTTAACACAAAGACACACCACAACTCCACTCAAAAGTCATGGTCACTTTTAAGGGATGGTGGGACAAGTTATACTACACACAACACACTCTCTTAAGTAATGTGGGACAATTACCCCTCTTTTTTTTGAGAGAAACAAACACACACACACACAAGGGGGAGGGAAAGGAGTTTTAGCACAAAAGTACACCACAACTCCACTCAAAAATCATGGTAACTTTTAAGGGAGGGTGGGGCAAGTTATACTACACACAACACACTCTCTTAAGCAATGTGAGACAATTATCCTTTTTTTTTTTTTTGAGAAACAAATGCACACACAAAGGAGAGGGAAAGGGGTGAATGGAATTTAAATCATAGTTTTCTTCTTAATAAAGGTCACTTACAACTTACCAGACTCTTGGCATAAAAAAAAACAAAAACAAACAAACAAACAAACAAACTATAAATATTTGTTTGGCCATGACTAGATAATTCTTTAAAGCAAAAGATGGTGTGTTGTTAAGGTCAGTTACAACTTACCAGACTCTTGGCATCATAAAAAGAAACCTATAAATATTTGTTTGGCCAGGACTAGATAATTCTTTAAAGCAAAGGATAGTGTGTTGTTAAGTAACTATTGATTTTTAGAGACTGGTTTGCGTCACACTACAATTTCCAGAAGAATTTTGTAGTTACATAATTTGCCGTATATCTGGGCAATAATGTCATATGCACATGTAGTAACAGTTGGATAGACTAACTCAATCTCTGCCCTTTTTGATTTATAGGAGTACTAAATCTAATTTCACACACACTGACACTTACATGCCTTGACAGTTAAGCAACCCAATTTTCTCAGAGTAGGGAATAAGAAAATAAAAATGTGCACGTTAGTTAGTTACAAAACATAGATTGAAACATAATATATGTTGGGTAGGAAAAAAAAAAGATTGAAATACACTTTCCATTCATAAAATTCAATTCAAGTTTGAGTTTTGCTTACATATTAAAAAATATCACACTTTTTGTTTCTAAAAAAGTTTGATAGATATATTTCTCCAATTCTATCTGTCATTAGATTATTCCTTAAGCTATCTTATAAGCATTCTTTAACTATAAATAAACAAAGGGACAAAATTGATTCATTTTGAACTTTCCAAAGAAGGAAATTGTAACCTTTTAAATGTGTGGGGAAAAAAAAATCAAACTTCAACAAAATTTCATTAAAAAAAAAAAAACTACCTTCATAGTTTTATAGGGTCTATACCTATAGCGTCGATATAGAAACACCAGTATAGTTTATTTTTATATTTAGTGATTACTAATTACTGATTACATATTAAAAAAAATGTTCACAATTCAAAAAATTTATAACTTAATCGATATTTTTTTATGTTTTTATATCGGGAACGTTTGTTATTCAATTCACGTTTCCAAACAAGTGAATTATCAAGGAAAAAAAAAATGTGCATATTGAATTAGAGAGGAGTAACATGGAAGAATTCTTGGATCTAGAGCAACTATCATGGGCCACTGACGTCAAGTACATGTTCCATTAGAGAAGAGAGGCCGTTTTCTATGTAGAAAACGGTGGGCAAAGTAGCTACATTTAGTATCATATCAGAGGGGGGGACCTTAAGTACCAAGTTGGGTCTGTGATTTTGATAGCATCCCAATCCTAAATTCTATCATGCAAGGACAACGTACATGTTGATAAAACCCTCACATGCATGCAATCAAGTATCTGTATCTACCATATCTCTCTCCTATAAATGACACAATAACAATTAGTCTTTCAATAAAAATCTAAGTTAAGTATCATATTCAAGGAAAAGAAAACAAAGCTTTGCAATCTTGAATTTGTCTTTTTTATAGTGTGAGAGAAAATGGGTATTCATCTACCACAGATAGTTCTTCATGCCAAGCAACTTATTCATAGGAGGTCTTTTAATGTTCCGAAAGGCCATTTCGCGATATATGTAGGAGAGGAAGAGAAGAATAAGAAACGTTTTGTGGTTCCAATCTCTTATTTGAAGCATCCTTTGTTCCAAGAGATGTTGAGTAAGGCAGCAGAAGAGTTTGGTTTCGATCATCAAATGGGAGGTCTTACAATTCCATGCGCTGAAGAGGATTTTATTAATCTCACTTCTCGTTTAAATAGCTCGAGGAGCTAATGTGATTTAATTTCTTCAATTGTACTAATTTTTTCATTTTCTTTTAAAGATTTGTTAGATATATAGGTATGTAATTAATGAGTGAAGGATCTACAAGTAGCAAATGCGAAAGTCCTTGTTCCAAAGTTCTGTAAATATGATAATAAGAGCAAGAATGGTCTGTCTTCACAATTATTGGTGGATACAAGCATGAGAACATTACATGCATATAATAATCATCACACCCTTATCACCTAAAATATGATTTTTCCCATTTCCCATATGCATAGTCTCTGTACTACTGCTCAGCACAACATGATTTTGTTTTTCTTAATCTTTTGTTTTCAAAGTGATTAGACACCTTTTGTTGAAGTAGTCTTGGCAGTCATTGTTTTGGGCTTGTACCACATTTAATTTATTCGAAAGCAACCATTTAGTGAGCCATTGCAAATGGTCCTGCTCTGTCTGCTCGGGCTAAAAGTCATGCTTCTCTGCCTGCATGGAAATCTTAGATCACACTAGTTTAATAGTCACCGTCTGACTCCAAAATCATACACTAACCGTCTTTATAACTAAGTTACAAAACTCCTTCTTTCATAAAAAGGGATATTATGGTTAAATTCAATAATAATGAGAAAAATGATGATGTGTCACCTCGCTTTGGTACAAATATGAGGTCATGACAAGATATGTTGGCGTGATGATGTGGCAATTCAATTGAGGCGTCTATTAGTTTCAATCAATTAAGTCAATTCTCTCTCTATATGAAAGTGCATTCACATCGACTTATTTTTGCTAAGATATATGATACCAATCCCAACAGAGGGAAATTAAGAAGGATAACCTTTTCTAATATCTAGGGAAAATTTGCTTCCGTAAACAGCATAAATAGAGGGAAATAGAGGGGAGCTATCATTAAAGAGGTATGAGCAATTAACCCTAAAAGCTTATGTATTGACTTAAGTATCACAGGGTCCCTTATTGGCCAATCTTTGATGGATCTCTAATGTTTTTATCCCCATTTTGCATTTTTTATTGGCAAAATTGGACCATTGATTGATTAAAACCGCATCATCAAGTAAAGCTTATCTAACACCATATTATTTCAATTAATATAATATTCAATAAAGCTAAATATTTTACAAAAATTGCAATGAATACAATTCTCTCAAGTGTTATCACTTGATTCTCAATTTCTCATTTCGGTGAGAACTTGGTTTCGAATCCTTCCATCCTCATTTGCTGTAAGACAGGAAAAAAAACACTAAAGTGTTTTGAATTGATTGTAAATTGTTAAAGCTAAGTACACGATAGAAACACAAATTGCCTATTGGACAAGCAAGGGCTTTTGTTCCAAAGGGGGCACATATGGCATCAATTTTCCATGGAATTAACTTCCCCCGCACAACATTCTATATATGTTCATCAACCCCCGAATGTCCAAAAATCCATTTCTCTAAATATATTTATCTACTTTTTATTAATTTATTTATCGTTGAATCTATGTGTTGGATATATTTACCAAACTTTGATATGCTTCTAAATTTTTTAAAATGTAATTATTTTCATAAAAAGATTTTTTTTTTCTCACCCTACATCACTAAATTTCTTTTCTATATAGTATATATTCATCATCTTATATCTCACTCTTATATTTTCACCTAAAAATGTATTTACTATTTATTGCTTATGGGACCAACTACTACAAGAGTCTGCCGCGAGGGTATTAATTTTTAAATATATATATATATTTATATATATATATATTCAAGATGTCATAGATAATAATATAATATACATTAGTCTGGCACTACAGGACTGGCTCGCATCCTCCACTGACAATTACAAAGTGGCAATACTCTCCAAAGAAGATCATATTTTTCCCTTTTAGTTGATGCTAAATACTAAAATTATGAATAATTTGTTCTGAATTGAGGAAATGTTTTATAATAAATTTTTATTTTTATTATATATACATATATATATATATATATAAATAAATAAAATAGTGGTAAACTCAAAACGGTTCATTAGTATTGACCGGTATTAAAATATATCGTTTCACTAACCAAATCAGTATAATCTCAAGTACGAGATTGACTCCCTTGTCTATTACAGTACATACTTTTTTTCGCAACAAATTTCATAATTATACTACAATAATAAAGGGCGGATAAAAAATAGTAAGTTTTTGAATGTGAATTATATCAACCACTAATAATCAACCACTTCAATAATAATAAAATTTGTTATATAGAAGAAAAACTGTCCTCAACATTTCTGGATCTACTAATATGAATTCTGAACTCAAAAGTATCCCCAAAATCTCGAGTTGATTGCTATGGTACTATCAAGTTGGAAAAACTTGGAACATGTGTTCCCATAAGGCCATAACAAAAATATACCAACAATTATTTATAAATAATAATAATTATTATTTATTCATTTATGGGATAAGAAGATAGCATCGATTTGATAAAAGAAGACAAGGCCGTCATTGTTGATCGTATGACTGGAGCCCACACATTCTGCAGGTATATTCATTATTCAAATCTATCTTTGTCAGCACTGGTGATATAGGTCCTAAAAATCAGAAGGCAGTAAGATTATCTGTAATTAGACCATATCCTTGTTAGTTGCTGAAGGTTGAAAGTCCAATATATGTGCACAAAGCATATGCTCATCCATTTTGGTAGTCCACACATTACACAACGATTAGGCCACACATAATTGGCAGTACTCGTCTCCTAAGTCCTAGTCCTACCAACGAGTATTGCTAACACTTATCTTGTGAATGGTTTGGTTTATAACTAAATGGTTCAAATCCCTACTACACAGTCTACACCAAACAAACGTACAGAAGCTGTTCCAGGCGGTACCCTTTTTTTGACTTTTTCTTTTTCTTTAGAAAATGGTGCGTGGTAGTGGACTAATTTAGAGCTAAAACAAGATATGTGTTAGATGCATTTACTAATCTATCTTAAGTTGTAATAAACACTAGTTACATTAGCTATTCATTTTCTCTCCAACCAAACACCATACACCTATATTCTCTTTTATTTTCTTTTCAAAGTTTTCCATCCACCCTATTTTACCTCCCAACAAACACTCCCTTAATAATGTTAGGAATGCAATATTTTTTTTCATTTATATATTTTTACAGTAGTTGACATAATGTAATATTATTTTTATTTGAGTTCACTATTTTATTATGAAGAGCCATAAAAAAGTATTACTAAGTTCTTAGACTTATTGTTGCCCATTTGGCCGTACTATACCTTTTTTCTTCCTCTATGCCGCATGAATAGCATGTGATCACGATGTGATGCTGGACAAAAAAAGTAATCACATGGGTGTGTTGCTCTTTGCTTTCCAATGTACGGCCATCGGTTTTGAAGCATTTAAAAGCTAGGAAAAATGGTGACACCAGACTGGGTTTATGATTGGCCCATGAACTCCAGCTTCCAAGTGGGTCTGCTACACCATAATTTGATGGATAAACTGATAAATAATTTGATATGAGAGAGAGAGAGAGAGTTGGCGCTAACTGAGCAGAGCCATGTGAGCCTGATCAGAGGTAGGCCCTCTGGGCATACCCAACAGCCAATCTCCTGACATCACTCCCACTTGACCATGCTGGAAGGTGATATCACTTTTGCTCTTGATAACTCTATAAATACCAACACCAAGAAAGCCCTCGAACTCCAAAGTTCTCAGTCACAAACTTACACAAGTGCTACAACTTCTAATACTAGCTAGTTCTCTCTATATCAATCAAATCTCATCTAGATACATACACTCACTATTTCTCTCACACCAATTGTGTATTAGTCATGGGGGTCCGTATGCTATCCATGATTGCCAATGCCAAGCAACTTCTCAAACTTCACTCCATCCACACAAGAAATCAGTCCGATGTTCCAAAAGGCCATATTGCAGTGTATGTGGGAGAAATCCAAAGAAAGCGGTTTGTGGTTCCTATATCATACTTGAACCATCCTTCATTCCAAGACCTGCTTAAACGAGCTGAGGAAGAGTTTGGATTCAATCATCCAATGGGTGGTCTAACAATTCCATGCAAAGAGGACGCCTTCATCAATCTCACTTCTCAATTGCATGCCTCATGAAAAGGAGAACATAGAGCAATCCACCAAAATTTTGATAATCTTTTGTAGTAGACTAGGGTAGTGGTAAACCCAATATATGATACTTTTCAACATGTAAATGAGTGGGCAAGAGAAAATTGCTCTTCCACAAAATCATTTAGAAATAAAAATTTTCCCTCATTTCAAATCTTATGTACCTCCTCTCACCATCAGTTTCTCAAGCTTTAAATTGGACTTGCATTGAATTGCAGTCCAACTTCAAGGAAATGAGAAGCCAAGAGCAGCGGTTCTTAAACTAACCATGCATATCATTAAAATTTAGGGATAAACAGTTACAATTATCACCATTTTTTGTCCCTTTTGGTATGATTTGTGATTTATTTTTTTCCCTTTTAGCTCCCTGATTAGTACGGCTCATGACTGGATCATGAAGGTAGGTGGATATTATCTATTTGAGAAATTTTGCAGCCAAGTTCCTCGGAAATGTCAACAGCACCTAATGAAAATTTGCATATTCCAATTTGTATCCCAAAACAAAGTTGAGAGAGAGAGAGAGAGAAAGAGAGAGAGGGAGAGCAGTGCCAAACAGCCAATAATAGTTGTAGACATATTACATTTGCTTTATAAAACTATTAACATTATAATGTAACAGCTCTTAACATTTATTAACCCTCATAACGCCTATTAAAGAGGCCAGCCATGAAGCAGCAGTCAAGTGTAATAAGGTAGTATGTAACCTTGTAATTATACATCTCAAATGGAAAAACATGCTGACAGTGCTCCATACCTGCCCCTCTTTACATGAATTGGTCTTGAAATTCAAGACCGTGACCTTATTATAACTCTTAACACATTTAAAAAATGGACAAACAAGCTCGTACAATGCTCCATCACCCTTCGCTTTGCATGAATTGACCTTGAAGTCAAAGCCTATATTCACTTTATTTTCCTCAGCTCATATCATTCTTCCTCAAAATATGTAGAAGGTGCTTACAACATCTATTAAAAGTGTCAAGCTTCAAAGAATGGAGTGGCAAGTTATGCGTAGGACAGTAAGTGGAAAAACTGTTGATAACATCAGCTTCTGCTAGGAAAATTTCCTAAGATACTGTGAAGCTCTCCTGGCAGGAATCAATAAATATTGACACCTTAATCCAAAGATAAATTTCCAGCTCGAATATCGCGCTGCTGATGGATAATTTCTTTCCCCAGTCGTGATTGGGATGAACTCCAATCTCCTGGTTTCCCACTGAAAGGAGAATCCAGCTTTGGCTGAAACCATCTTCTCAAGGTTAGCCCATTGATTCTAATTTTTCCATACGATTCATTCCCTTGGTACTGTATCCCAAGTCTTCTCAGTAATGCTGTGATTGCCTGGCTAACCCTGTCATGGTAATAATACAAAGATAATTCAATCTAGGCACATAATGGATCTAATAGCAGGTACCATAAAGACAATATTTTTTTTTTTGGGGCGGGGGGAGAGGAGGGGGCTGCTCCCATTTCGCTCGCCGCTAGGTCGTGGGGGGGTTGTTTAAAGTAATACAGTATATTCAAATAGTACCAATTTGAATGCAACCCATACCAAGTATGCAGAAAGTATACAAAAAGACAGCATTAAAAGCATTAGCAAGCACATAGGCCTATAGAGAGAAGAAACTATTATTTTCACCACATGTCCAAGCAAATTAAGGTTTCAATCAAAGAAGAATGGAGGGTTGGGGCTTAGGGACATATGCTAACCTAGCAATGTCGTCTAAACAGGGATGGAGGTTATCTTCCAATATCGATTTACTTGTTGCAAGAATTTTGGAAGGCAAAATACTATCCATTAACAACCTTTATGGAAGTGGTGCAAAGGGGTGGACGCTCATACATTTGGCAGAGCTTACTTGCTTCCAGAACGGTGCTTGAGAGTGGCTCCATATGGCAGGCAGGTTCAGGAGAAGAAATATGTATATATTCACACTCTTGCTTATATTCACACATTAGAGTTTTGAATGAAGATGCAGGAGTATTTAATAGATTCTTTCTAGAGGTGGCGTATTTAATCCTATCCATACCATTACCTTGTTCACATGGAATAGATAAAAGAATGAGGGCTTTTGGAAACAATGGCCGCTTCACAATGCATAGTGCTTATCCTTTAGCTTTCGCATTGCACCATGAAGAAATAATGTGTGAGAGCTTAAGAGGAAGAAACAGGAAAGAAGTTTGGGTGGCAGTGTGGGGTGTGAATATACCGAGAAAAGTCAAGCACCTGCCCAGATTCCTAGCCTACTAGACAGAATTCAAATGAATAATGAGATTGGAAGAGGATAGGTGTGAAATGTGCAATGCAGAAACCAAATCAACCATTCATGTCTTGGGGAATTGGCCTGTAGCCCAGAATGTATGGTCTCTTAGTTGTCCAAGATTATGAAAGGCACCAGCCATTCAACCCGGATTTAGAGACTTAATAGCTACTGGGATGAAAAGTTGGACATTGAGAATAGGAATAAGTTCTTCATTGTTGCGTGGAGCCTTACCATAAACCAGCCAGATCATTATGCGGTCCTGATATCACGCCATTGGTCACCTCCATCTGCCGGTATGTATAAGATTAATTTTGATGGTACCATTTTTAGCTCCCTCAAAGCAAGGGGTATAGGGGTTTTTATGCACAACCACAATGGTTGTATCATGGCGGCAATAACCAAGAAAGAAACAGGAGGCATTGGTGCAGAAATGAACAAGATATGAGCTGCAAAGAGAGTTCTTGAATTAGCCACAGAGATGGAGGGATTGAACGAATTATACTGCAAGGTGATGCTTTAGAGGTAATCCGAGCTCTAAAAAGTAAGGAGGAGAACCTGTCACGCATAGGCCATATGATAGAAGAACTATAAGCCCAGCTTCAAGAATTTGAGTATTGGGAAGCTAGGCTTGTTCATAGGGATGGAAATAGGATAGCATACAGGTTAGCAAAAGAGAGCCATAGGTCTGCACAGGAAAATGTTTGGATAGACACAGTCCCTCCCATAGTGGAGCAACTGTATTATGATGATTTATGTAATGCTCAAATATTACAATGATTGAAATAATATTTTTTACCCTGAGGGGTTTATCAAAAAGAAATAATAAATAATTCATTCATATTTAGTCTGTAATAAAGGAAGTATGACATGGACAGGCTCCCAAAAGAGCTACTAACTTCTTTGCAGAAAAAGGACAGCTACAATTTGTGTTCCAAGGTGATGGTAAGTGTCTAGTGTCTACTTTATGATTTAGATTCTCTGAAATGAAACCTTCCTAATATAAATGTTGTTGACAACTCGGTCCACAACAGCAAGTGAAAAACCCTTCTGCAAAAGTGAGTATAAGAAGCAGATGTGAATGACAGTTGGGACCATCATCGTCACACCATGTGTCATGCACAATATTATGCGATTATATCCCCGATGGGGATGGAAATTTTAAGCTAGCTTAAAACTCTGTGATCTTTAATACAAATAAGTATGACATTTATCATAAACTTTTTGTTGGGTAACATGCTCTGTTTCATTTTTAACTAAAAATTATATAAATGTTGTTTATGCAATATCCCACCAATAATAATTTGCTCCAAAAAATTATAATAATTATCATGCATATTTCTAGTGCTCTGAGCTTCTGTCTTTTTAAACATATGTAATATGTACACTTTCTCTATGAAATTTCTACAAAATGTGGACAATCTTTCATGAGTGAACAAAAAATTAAATGTGGAACTGAAACACACCGGATCTGCATATATTTGTCCACATGTTAATCCTTAAACCTAATTATTTAAATATTCAAAAAATAATAGTTAATTGGTGTAGAATGCTATGATGGACATTTGTTTGGTCTTTAAAAAACATTGGCTATATCACCGTATGCAACTTTTTGGTTAAGTTATCCATAGAGCAAGTTTGTTTATATTGCCTATAAGCTCATACTTTTCTGCATGTACCAAATTTAACCAATCACACGTCTAAATTTCTTAACATACACACAATATACTCAAGTTAAAAGAAAATTCTTGTAATTGCACATTGTAATTACTAACAAGTTCTTCTCACCTTCCTGCTAGATTGATTGTCTTCTCCCCTTTGGGAGTCAGAAATTGTGTCTTCTCCACGGGCAGTAAAATATTTATGTTAGGTAACTTAGAACCTGCAAAGATTTCGAGGAGGCAAAAAATTTTATGGCTTAGCAAGATAAGATATTATTTCTGTGTCCAAAATTATACTTGTTCATAGGATAAAAAATATTAAATATTTCACCATATTCCTAATCAGAGAAATACCAAATTAACTAAAGAGAAACCGCCAAGATATCATCAGACTAAGGGTCACTGTGGTGTAATAGTAAAACTCAATGGTTAGCTAATTTTAGCTGATTTGTCAACTTAACACACAAAGATCCAACTCAAGTTTCAAGCATATTTGACAGTAATATTGGTGTGATTTAATGGTAGAGAAACAAATTGGAGACACCAAGTTTAACGCCAATATTTCAGAATTTGATATAAAATTAATAAATTTTTATTTATTTTTGGTCAATCTTAGTTATGTTCCAGAGGGTCTGCCTTAAGGAAATGGGAAAAAAGAAAATGAAAAAGAAAAAGGAAAGGCTAAGGGGAAAAAAATTAAGAAAGAGAAGGGTGTAATCCAGATAAATGGAAGTACTTAAATTCTTTTCGTTACCTCTAATGTATATCATGCAAGTTTAATTGTTCTTTACTACCTCAAAGTTCAAAATATTTATATGTAGAAACAAATGTGTTCCAATAGTATTTGAGAAAATGAATAAGGTAAACTACTTTTAGGGTAATTCACACTAAAGACATAAAGCAAAGCTGACTTTTTTTTTCTGATAAGTAAGAGAATAGCTTATTAGAAAGAAGGTTCACTCAATGTGAGTGCCCTTAAAGAATTATATACGAACACTCATTAGGTCCAAAAAATCAACAATGGAACTAGATACACCCCCCATTGGAAGTACAATATTCAAACAAAGCTCTCAAAAAGCTATTCTTAATTAAGCTCTCAAATAATAATTATTATTATTTCTGAAGATCTTCACAAATTTATTCTATTAAATTACCTTCTGGACTTGAACTAACTCATAGGTCATATGAAAAACGAAAACAAATAAATGAAGATAATTTTACCAGCAGCAAGCCGATGCTTGAGACCTTTCAAAACAGTTAAGAGATAGACCTGGCAAGTTTTTAATAGGATTTCAGTAATTTCAATTCATAACTGTCAAAGTACATGTTTCTTGCTTAAAATTTATACATGAGAGAGAGACAAAGATGAAGGAGCATAAATTGTTAAGACATAGTAGTCACCGATTCAAGCTGATTATCACATGTCATGTAATGCAAAAGGATGCCATATTTGCTCAAAGTGTAAGGTACCACTGCCAAACTATAACAAATCTAAGAGCTTCAATGGTTCAGCATTGAAGTACAAACAAAGTTTCCAAAGTACTCTAGGAAAGCATATTGTTTTAACATCATATTCCCCCGTCACCCACAGAAAAAGAGGGAAGGGGGGAGGGGGGGGGGGGGGGTGCTTTTTTCCCTGTTTTGGGAAACTTTAATGGATACATAATTCTCTAGAAAGAATCCAGAAACTGTGTAGAAGAAATTATCACTATATGTATATTTTCTACAATGCTAGAGAGAGAAGCTCACCTGAGCAGTATGAGTCTGCAGGTTTCTTGCATCAACAACAATTGGACTTTCTTTGAATGATACACAGGGAACAATTCCAAGTGAAGCAGCTTCCTATAATTTGATAACAATATCAGATGGTCCCCTATGAAGTTTCCATAGTAAGTAAAAGGCTGGTTAATTTCAGCCCCAACTGACCTCAATTAATGAAAAAGCACGAGGGTCATATTCTCCAAACCCATCTATTAATGAACACAGGTTTGAGCATCCCGATATGTTAACACTCACTCCCAGATTCTCTATGAGTCTATTTTTCAAAGATACATCATAGGGGAGTTGCAAGCATCCCAAAACTTGTGACAAAACTTCAATGGTAGGCATTACACCAGCTACAATTATGTCACGGTAAGCCATTAAGGCCTCTGAGGTCCTGAAGAAGGATTAGGTGAAGGACAATAGAAACTATTTAGAAACTCCATAAGTGTTAGAAAAGCAAAAGTTTCATGAAAAATGCAAGGGTTATAGATGACTACTGCAATTACTTCTTTTTTCCTTTTTTGATAATGACTAGTGAGTAACTGAAAGACATTAAAGAGGATTTTTTATTTGTTCATCCCGAGATATTCACCACAGGTGAAACCACAAATATGTCGCTTTGTGATTGCCCTGCCTTGATTCAAGCACTTTCTAACATAATTTTGTAGTTGTCAAAGTAAGTACCATTTATTGTCAAGTGGTGGCCGTCTCGAGTCAAATGACAAAACAGGTTCACCACGTGCACAAGCCTCCTCAAACCTTCGTAAGCACATACCTTCAAAGAGCTCAAATTTAAAGGACTGTCAAATTCATTATCGACAAGACAAATTACTATTCAAAAATATAATCTTTTAAAGTCTTGAAGACATCAATGGGATTGAGCCATCTGTGACCACCTTCCTTAGAGATCAAAGACAGAATCAAAGCCATGGAAAAGATGTTAGAGATTGCTATGACTTGTAGGTCATAAATATTAATAGAACTTTGACATGTTTGATCTCCGACATTCTCACAGAAATAGGGTATTTAAACAGAGCACAAGGAAACTTATGCCATTATTTTCAGCACACATATATTTCTATAATCATCAAGGAATCATTCTTCTTAAACAGAGCACAAGGAAACTTATGCCATTATTTTCAGCACACATATATTTCTATAATCATCAAGGAATCATTCTTCTCATTATCTTGGTGATCAATCAGGAAAATTATTTTAAGTTGTAATTTATGCTCCCTTTAGATCTAAACAAATATCCTGTGTAATACATATTACTTGGTGAAGCCAAATGACATTTTACATTATTCTATTTTACCCCAAGAAAAGATTAAATTGCTCTTCTAAAGGGCATCAACAGTTACCAGGAGTGAGCTATTGAGTGGATGTGATTTTATCACCACAGCACAAAATGTCACAACAGAATAGGATATCCAAACTTCACCACACAAAATTATCTTTTCAAGTTACGTTGAACACCATTTTAATTATTTGGGGAGTTTTTCACATCTGATAGGGATAACTATCATTTTTATTTTTGCATTGAACATAAAATATGTAACCACTTTAAGAAACGAATCACTAAGATTTTAAAAGGAGTCAAGACAAACAATTGAAATTGACAGCAAAGCTTTTGTCTTGTTCCTAAAATACATCACAGCAGGTATCACTTTAAATTTCATTTAAAAAAATACTTATATATATATATATATATATATATATATAAGAAAAAAGAAAAAGAAAAAAGAATCTACTATATCAAATGAGATGTAAAACACAATGGGTTTAATTGAGAGGAAATAATATAGGACCAAGAAATTAGAAAACCCTGTGAGCTTACCAATTATGCATCTACACATAACTATGTTAGGGCAAATCCCATCCTTTTTGGCTTGAGAAAGCAGCATGAGGCCTGCTTCTAGATCATCCTTTCTAAAAGAAAACAATTTTAGAGTGTCTTAGGTTTATAATGAAAAGGAAAATTCATGATTATCATAGACATTTAAAAGAACTCTAGAACATTTACTTGTCACTTGCCACCAGAAGTATGGAATATGTGATGCTGTTGGGAGACAATCCTAGTCCCTTCATATCAGATAGAACTTCCACAGCCTTTTGCAATTGATCCCCATCACCTGCAATGAAGTTTAACTATGTGATTTCTAGAAAATCCTCACCATACTCGCAATTTGAATATCTTGAAAAACAAAACCATAGATAAAGGCTTACACAGGGCAGTGATCAGAGCATTCAATGTTGAAACAGTTTGCTTTATTTTCATAGATTTGAGATCCTCATATAGATCCAATGCTTTTTGCCAGTTTTTGGACTGAAACAAGGATTGGGCAAATTTGTCATTATCACTTCATAAATTCTATTGCAGAACTTACTATATGAGACATACATTGCTACAGGCTCCCATTAGAGAGCTATATGATACAATTCCAACATGTATTCCTTCGACCCTGGCCTTTTGTAAGATTTCAAATGCAGCCTCCAGCTTTCCAGCGTGACCTGCAGCATCTATTAATGCACTGAGAAACATCTGCATGAAAGGACATAATTGAATTACCAATCTCCACATTCTGTGTGCAAAGCAGTTCTCAGAGCAACAAAGAAATGTAAACTCCAAACTTCAATGACTACAGTCTCAACACAAAACCGAATTGCATAATTTACCATGTTAGATGAAAAAAGTAATGCTAATAAAAGTACCTCATCAGGGACCACGCCCTTGCTAGTCATGTCACCATACACACTGATGGCAAATTCCCAATCACCAGTCTGGCTGCAACAACTAACAGCAATTGTGTAAACCTCTGGAGTGCCCTTAATGTTATATTGATGAATCATCTTGTATACTTCTCGTGCCCGATCAACCTATTTTCAATAGAATTATTACATTATAACTAGAAATGGAATGGATGAAGAAAGGAACAAGTTAGAAGACACATACACTTAATTACTGCAATGAAAATGACCTAACAATTTCTGTAATAAAAAGACAAACATACCTGACCAGCA